>BLKR01004184.1:0-57745 GCA_011170035.1 Teleogryllus occipitalis
TAATTAAATAGTATGAGATGAATTTCACATTCTTGCAGAATGAAAGGCTCAACTGCATGAGATGTTTAATACTAAATACATAAAGGAAGATTTAATCTTACGAAATAATGAATGGCTAAATGTAAGTTTCTTTTAAGGTCTCTAGGGTTGGGCCCAAACAAAGAAAAGTGAAAGGCCCATCCCAAAAAGAAGGTCTCTTCAATAACACTAAAGAATTCCGGAAATCTATTACTGTCGTTTCCACCAGGAACCTAAAGACAACTCCGCACTCCTCTCTTCGTTATACATCTTGAACAATTCCCGCTGCTCAGTTCTAATTAAGTGTGCATTTCATTTCTGAAGCGAGAAGCGAAGTACGCGCGCGTGCCGGCCAGTCCCGCGGGGCCCCGGGACGGTTCCCTGCGTCCCGGAAGAACCCCGAGTGATTTTGATGTGCGCCGCCAACCCGACCCGAAGCCCCCCTCCCCCGCGGCCCCTGCTTCCTCTTCTGGCCATTCACCAGCCACTTTGCACAAAAGGCCAACATTTAATTTGCCTGTGTACTTTTCCCCCCCGCGCACCCTCTCTTCGTCTCGCCATCTAATTAGAAAAGTTGTCCGACGATGGAAGTTGCGAGTCAGCCGGCCGCCCGCCTGACGGTCTGACGGCGCGGGCAGACGCGGAGCGGGCGGGGCAAAGGGCGGGGCGGGGCAGGGGCGGGGCGGGGCGGGTGTGCACTGCCTTGCAAACATATCAAGAAGAACGTGGGCGGGGCCTGGCTGGGTGGAGGCCGGAAGGGTGCGGTAGGGTTCCCGCTGCCCCTTGCCACATATTTCCGTCCTGAGCGAGCGAGCGAGCAGGAGAGAAAGAGAGCGAGAGTGAGTGAGCGAGCGAGCGAGCGAGCGAGCGAGAGAGGGAGCAGTCGAGAGATCAGGGCTAGCGACGCGGAGGAGTAGGGTAGTGAACCGGACGGTCCCCTTCGGCGCTCGTCTCCAGCTGACCTCTGCTCCGCGCAAGGGCTGGCTGGAGGCGAGCGGCGACGGAGGGCGGAGAGCGGAAACTGACCGGAAGAAAACAGACTGAACTGCACTGCGCGCCGGCGCCTCGGCGAGGGGTAAATGAGATGTAGCCGGATTTATACTCCTCTGGGGGGCAAGGGGGGAGAGTTGATTCTTCGGAAGCTGCGAAGGGTCCACGACGTCCCCTGTCTGAAGTTTGTTACGTGTTGACAATTTGTAACATGCAGATGAGACAGAGAGAGCGAGGAAACTTATGGGCAGGTGGCAGAAACAGTGGAAGCAGAAAAAGAATGCGATCGTGTAGGCGTTGGAAGTCTTATAAGCGTTGGAGAAAGAGTGACTACAGAAAAGAGTAAAAAGTGAGAAAGAAAGAGAGAAAGAGAAAGAGAGAGAGAGAGAGAGAGAGAGAGAGAGAGAGAGAAAGGCCAAAAAGAAGGTGGAAATTGTGAGAAAAATTTCACAACACAAAAGAGAAAATTATGTACAAAAGGAAGGGTAGACACCGTTCTACTACGAATAGCGAGATGAATATAGTATGAAAAAGAATAAAGCAAGCTAGGGCTGCCAACTCCAAACCGTGAGTTACGGATTACAACGCTCTACAGAGAAAAAAAGTGTTGAAGGAGTGTATATGGGGCATAAAACAATTGCGCCAAAATATTCCAAAAAAGGAATTTGATCTTTAACATTTTAATTACAGGTCGAGTTTAGGCAAATAGAACACCGAAAGACGCATGCCCCCACACTGTACGATTCTCACTGTAAAACATGAACTATGTTCAGCGATGATTTAAGGATCAAAGTCATAGCATTCTAGTGACCTTATCATTGTCCTTCAGATACATATACTCTGCTAATATGTAATAGGCTGCATTCTAAGGCCCAGATTTTGCTCCTCAACAAGGAGTGTTTCATGATGACAAGTTCATATAGACCGAGCTGTTCAAGCGTGCATCTAAGAGTATAACAATGCGCTCCAATTCCTTACATGGACATCACTTACGGACATCCCAACCTTAACACTATTGAGACGCTGGATTTTGTTTCATTTTAAAAAAATGAGACAAATGCAGATCCCATGTGGATTCCCAGTGGAACAAAATTTCACTTTAGCTTATTCGGTGTTTATGTGAATCCATACCAAGAAAAAATTAAAAGGAAAGAGGTGCCCCAATACCCTTTCAAAAAAGAAATATGTCACTTAATCACACAGAAATATGACACAATTATTGACACAGAAATATGTCTCGATTATTTCGTCCATCTTCTGTACCATAAGACGGAATGTGAAGAAATAATGTGTTCCAATCATGAAAAAGGAAACGAAGTGAATAAAAGTGAACGAAAGTGATAAAAAGCAACACAAATACTCCGAGAAATGACAAATCAGTTGATGAACTACAACCATGGAGAAAATCATTGGCATTCAGTAGTTGTGAAAGTGTCAAAATACGATAAAAATTTTTGTATTAAAAACTAATGAGTGCAAAGTTTCAAATTTAAAATAAAAAGATAAGAGAGACAATGAAAGTTATATACAATGGAAGTGAAAATAGTGAGAGTAAAGTAAAAGAAAGGGATTGTGAGAGAAAGATCAAAATAAATATCATTCAGAATTTTTAAAGCAAGAAATGCAAGAGAAGAAAATGAAAAGAAAGAGGTGAATCCTTTTCATTCATAGAGATAAATACTTCGTTTGCGACTTAAAAGACGCATCTCTTTACTTTAGGACGGGGCAAGCGAAGCGTTTATCCAACAACCTTTGATGTCATGAACTGACGTCATAGCCCTAACTAACAAACAATACAAACGTTAATTAATCAAACTGTATCAAACAATACAAACATTAATTAATTCTAACATATTTCATCATTAACAAATATTAATTACCATATACAACAAAAAACAGAAATGTGTGAAAATTGACCAACAAAATTAAAAAGTGGTTCATGTGATGCATTCAATGCAATTAAGAGAAGATGAATATTGTACATTTTTCACAGAAGTGGGAATCCTTCTGAAATGCATTAAACTTCCTCGAAGTTACAGACTACTCGAACCGACTGACCTCTTCCGGTCCAGCGCTCTCCGTACCGACAAACAGCAGAAGTTCGAGTCGAAATGGTGGGCAGCAGAGGCAAACAGACCGGAAGAAACAAAGCGAATTCCACAGACAGCGGCACACAGAAGGGGATGGTGAAACGATGAAGACGTTGAACTCTGCTTGGGACACGTTGGTAAACAAAGGAGGCAAAGAAGGAAGGGGGTGAAGCGCAATGACAGGAGAACGCAGGCGACTCGCTAGCTGGCGGATAATTAAAAGCAAGCAGCGGGGAGCAGCGTCTCTGCAAAGGAAAGCGCAAGGTAAAGAAAATCAATTGGCCTTGGAATTAATTGGATTATATGTCACTGACGTTTCAGGTCTCAGAATGCTTTGTAGCAGAAATCGAGGTTGAACGTGTCAAAACGCGGAGGAAATTTCAAAGTTCGTATTGATCTGTTCTGCGAAATGAAAAAAGATATCAATAGAGATGTAGCCCACACGTCTCTAAAAAATTGTTAGTATTTTCGTTACCATTAAAGAAATGAATTTCCATAGAGTTGAACAACAGATTACCTAGAAAATTATTTTTACTCCAGCATTCCGCATACAACTTAATTACCATAATGCCACTATAGCACACCCAAATAGAGCAAACGGACGAAGTAGCAAACCCCTGAGCTAGGATGGCTGGTTTTAATCCTGAGTGAGATATAAATATTTTCATCTTGTGATTGCGACAATGGAAATCCACAACGTAGTTCATTAGTAAAAGTGATATAATAGTAAAAGTGAAGTAATAGTTAGAAAGTTTTAAAACAGTACAGGTACGAGAGAAAACGAAAACGGGACAGACAGCGAGAGAAATAAAATAACAAAAAAAATTAGAGATAAATTGATGAAGAGAGAAAGAAAACGACAAATACGGCGAAAACGGAGAAGAGAACGAGAGATGAGAAACAATAGAAACGAAGAAGTGGAAAGCAAATCAAAAAAATCCGACAGAAATGTATGGCCGTGATATCGCCATGAAGTCGAGATATGAGCTTCATATTGAGAACGAGAGAGATCCAGCGACAAAGAGAGGGGGAGGGTGAGCACTGGAGGCGAGGGCGAGGGAGGGCGGGCGAGATGCGTGGATAACGCGCCCTCTGCCCGTCGCCGGTAATGAGGGAGGGGATCGAACGCAAAGCGACAGTTCGTGACGCGGGCTCGTGAGGGGTGCGAAACAGTGAAAAATAATTACGTGGATTATAGATTGCCCCCACGGAACGCACGCCGAGTCGCCACGCCGCGACACGCCCCGCCACGCCGCGCCCCGCCCCGCCGCGCCACGCCACGCCGCGCCACGCCTCGCCACGCCGCGCCACGCCTCGCCACGCCGCGCCACGCCGCGCCACGCCGCGCCACGCCGCGCCACACAGCGCTGCGCCAAGCCCCGCCACGCCGCGCCACGCCGCGCCACACAGCGCCACACAGTGCCACGCCCCGCCGCGCCACGCCGCGCTCCGCCACGCCACTCCACCCCGCGCCACGCCGCGCCACGCCGCGCCACGCCGCGCCGCGCCACGCCGCGCCACGCCGCGTGGCTCCACCCCGCGCCACGCCGCACCACGCCGCGCCCCGCCACGCCACTCCACCCCGCGCCGCGCCACGCCGCGCCACGCCGCGCCACGCCGCGCCGCGCCACGCCGCGCCACGCCGCGTGGCTCCACCCCGCGCCACGCCGCACCACGCCGCGCCCCGCCACGCCACTCCACCCCGCGCCGCGCCACGCCGCGCCACGCCGCGCCACGCCGCGCCGCGCCACCAGGACGTCACCCGATAGCGGGTCGTGACAAGTGGCAAACGGGGCGCTCCCCTCTAACCGCGTCCTCCCTCTTTGCGGGAAGAAACATTTCTTCAACTCCTAAACTGTCGCATAAATCCTCGCCCGCATTACAAGTCTACTCAGGCGACGCCGACGCCGACGCCGACGCCTGGTTTGTATTTCCGACTTATCATATTACGGGGCGTCGACTACCATTCGGGAGATAATGAGAGCACGCATTACGAGAAGTCGGGGATTTGCAAGGGGACACTCGTGGCGTTTGATGAAGGGAAAGGGTTGCGTGTAAAGGACGATAACAAGATGCATTTGCGTGGAATAATTATATTCCATACCATACTAATTAAAAGAAATTCACGTTCGTTTCATCCCAAAACACATTAATTAAAAAAGTCCCATATGTTTTATAACCGTGTTTGTAGCAGTCCTGTTAAAATAATTTTTTTTCAACGTATGGAAAGCGTGTTAACACAGAAATATTATTCATCAACTTATATGATCACACTGATCGTAACATAACGAAGAACCAACGAACGGTGCGCAAAAGGTAAAATTTATTAATACCAATATTAGCCTGTTTTCTTGACTTCAATTAACAATAACAGTAACATTTTTGAATGTTCAAATTTATAGTCTAAAAATTAACGATCTCCTGTCGATGAAATCTTCCTTTTTCATAAAAAAGTGAAATTTAATGACAATGTTTTCTTCAACAAGTAGTAACTTTTGTTAATGCGAATCGATTTCACAGAACAATATTTTCTACAAATTAAGAATTGAATGATTTACCAGCATATGTAAAAGATTAGTTTTCAGAGTTCTGAGAGAAAATTGACTCATATTCTTCTCATTGGAAAAAGTACTTCTTCATAGATACAAACCTTCTAGTACATAATAACGCAGAAATCGTAATGCAGCAAAGCGACCAAGATAAACATCTGCTCTCAGAATGGTGAAGAGAAAAACTACGATTGCGCATTGAGCGATCACTTCGTTTCGAACCATCGAGAAAGAGCTAATCACCCGGTGCTAGCAGCCCATTTCAAAGTAAGAACCTCAATGGCCCCATGAATACAGCCGAGCAGAGTCGATACTAGGCAATAAAAGGTCGTTTGAGAGTGGAATATGTTGAAAGCGCTGAAAAATACGGAAATGTCCAGTGAAATCATTCAGCAAACAGCTAAATGTACGTCGTAATGTAAAATGTTTATGCATAACGCGAAATATTACCCTGCAAAAACAAGCATTATTTAATCGATGCTACTAATTTTCCATGCGTGCAGAAATTTAAAGAAAACTATCCAGCATTCGACCATGAGAGCTTCGTTTCAAATGCATTTCAATAATCATTTCCAAATCCATTTCAACATTCATTTCATTTCAAATCCAAAAACACGGAATAAACTAAAAATAGTTAATTACACAAGCAAAATAAAAAAAAAGTTATCAGACCCAAAGAATTGACACATGTTTCTCTATGTAAGTCGACGCCCTGAATCCGAATCTCATGTCAAAATTGCGCCACCACCATCTAGTTATTAATCACGAAACCCCTGTGAAATTGTATTTTTTTGTTTTCGGGGGTTGTTGTCACACACGCAAACATGTTTTGACTAATGTTTCTCTATGAATGTCCACGGGCTGAATCCGAATATGAAGTCAGAACTGCTTCATCACCCTCCAGTTTTATAAATCGAGAAAAACCACTATGAAATTTACAATTTACAATTGGGAACGTGGGATAACGTTGAGGCCGACTCTGACCGGGAGGGCCTAGGTTCGAGACCCTACGGCGGTAGGATTTTCAACACTAGCTTTTCAGCTAGGTCGAATTCAGTCGCTGTCTGGTGGAGAATTTTAGTGGCCGACTGCTCTGATCGGTAGTTTTCTGTGGTTTCTCCGATCAACACCAGGCGACTGCCGGAGCCCTAACGGGCCACGGCCCGCGCGCGATCTTTCCTTCCTCTTCCTTGTCCTATCCTCAACTCTTACGCACACACTTACACTAACATGCAATACACTACCACACATACCGGGAGACCGGCCGGAGACTTAGAACTTGTTCCGGTCGGGGCGGTGCCCCGCTGGTGGGAGATACCTGGTTAAGGAAAACCTCAATAGTCGACGGAAGCCCGGCACCGGATCTCGCAATCCAGCGGGGGAATGTCACCGCCACCTCCCGATGAAAAACATGCACTAAACGTACGGGACTAATGACCTCAGACTTTTACGCGCCCCGAATCAATCAATTGAGGCCGAGGGCAAACATGGTGGAAACGAGGTGGAATGTTGGTAGAAGGGAGAACAGAGAAGAGAAGTGAAGAAGTAGAACTAACAAACAGTAGAAGATGGACCACGTAGCAGCAAGTGGAATGCGCAGAAGAGGTGGTATGAAAAGAGAGGAATAGCGGTATCGAAGTACGAATGCAGTTATTAGCGTTATTAGATCCATGAACAAACCTAATGCTAGGCTTAAAGGTCAGTAAGCAAGTCTCTCCCCTCTATTTATTCACCGCATGCTTTATTTGTCTTCTCCGCCGTGTCTTGCAATACTTTTCGAGACCTTCTTATAAGACAAAGAAAATTTTCTTTCTACCGCGGCAGCGGTAGCGATAAAGTAAAAGGTATCACACAAACAACAAATACCGTTCTTTGAAATAAGTGAACAAATGAACTAATTTGTTTCGATTGTTCTTAACGGACGGACTTTTAAATCTCAGCGTTCGTTCATACGAGTTCTTTCATTCCCCTAGCAGTGTTAAGTGGATATAACAGTACAATAATACGAAAAAGGTGTACGCGTGGTGGAAAAGAAGGTGAAATGGGCGTGACGAGTGAGGGGCGAGGGGCGTTGAAGCTCCGCCGGCATAATGCAGCGAGCGAGTGACGCGCCGGCGGCGGCGGTGGCGGCGGCGCAGCAAAGGTCGGGGGTTAGGGCGAGCGGCAGCAGATAACGCGGCGCCCGTTTGACCGTTGGGGCGTTTAGTTTGGGATCGCGCGCGTGATCAGGCGCTAGGCTTGGCGGGCGGCGGGGGCGGCGGGGGCGGCGGGGGCGGCGGGGGCGGCGGGGGCGGCGGGGGCGGCGGGGGCGGCGGGGGCGGCGGGGGCGGCGGGGGCGGTGGGGGCGGCGGGGGCGGCGGGGGCGGCGGGGGCGGCGGGGGCGGCGGGGGCGGCGGGGGCGGCGGGGGCGGCGGGGGCGGCGGGGGCGGCGGGGGCGGCGGGGCGGCGGGGGCGGCGGGGGCGGCGGGGGCGGCGGGGGCGGCGGGGGCGGCGGGGGCGGCGGGGGCGGCGGGGGCGGCGAGTCTGCAAGCGCTGCGGTTTGAGGACGTCAAACAAGGCTGAATGAAGGCTGTCGGCCGGGAGTCGGTTGCAAGGCGGTGTAGGTGCCTCGCTTGGGTAGGCTGCGGGGCAATCAGTGGCTATTGATGAGTAGCGCCTGGGACGGTGGGCGTAGTTGGATTCATGTAGTAGAGGGTTTGCGTGGACATCAGTGTAAAGTTAATAGCTCAGATCACCGTCACAGCTACGATGCAGGCCGACTGACTGACAGAAGACTGTGTTCTCGTCGATGTGGATGAAATGGAGCAATCTAGACCGATATATTTGAAACAGTGCAACAAGAAAAGGGTTGCTTACGTAAATTATAGTTACACTCTGAAATTACCTAACCTGAGACATTTCACTAGTATCACGAGTTCCTTCCCTCTAAATTTCAAACAAACGTCATATAATCCAATGCGATGGGGAAAATATTGATACAATGAATTATAGATGCCTTTACAAGTATTCTAAGACGTGAATTTTGACAAACGATGAATATGAAAATGAAGCTTTTATTTCCGTTGAATGGACTGAACTCCGCCATATATTTGAAATTGCCAATGGCTGTCGAATTAAAAATTTTATCTTTCTTTTTTCTTTATTAAAATGCATGTCTAAAGGTACATCTCCCATGTAGCACGATGACAAATGTATGTGTCACAAATAATAATAAAGCTCTCTAAATATGTGCGCGAAAATGATGCTGACATCTGCAACTGATGAAAAGTAGAAAGCATACGGAAATCATAGGAACCATGCGAATGCAAAAAGAGCGCAGCCGTGATACCGAGTGAAAATTGCATCTACATCGTTGGAAAGCCGAGGTAATACACTAGTAATGCTGAGCAAAAGCTGCAGCTGACGAGAAGATTGTAGGAAAGTGTTGGGAATTCTGAGAAAGTGAAGAGGTGGGGAGATGGGTGGCGAAATCTGGTTCTGATAAGACGGTGGGGAAGCGTTATATTCCATAAGAGTATGCCGAAAGCTGCTGAGCGAAAACTGCAACCGACGAGAGACCACTAGAATACTTGAGAGCGTTTGGTATTAGACGAGAGTCTAATCTGATGAAAGATCCGGTGGAGAAACTAAGAGTCTGGAGAAAAGTATTTGCAATACTAAACATAAAGCTGACAAGAGACCGGTAGAAACCTGGGAGAGCGATAATAATAGCACGGTAATAACAGCAACTGGTGCAAGGTGAGAGTCCGGATTAGTGAGTCGACATGTTGAGCGAAAACTGCAGCTGTCTAGAGACCAGTAAAACCCGGGAGAGCAATTGGGATACCGCACGCCGCGGCGGGGTAATTGCAGCAGGCAAGAGGTCTGTTGGCGGAAACTTCGGAGCTCGGAAAAAACGTTCGGAGTTCGGAACAGTGCGTCTTGATTTCAGCCAAAACTGCACCCATCGTGAGGGCCAGTGGACCAGGCCCTGCGAGATCGGTTGGGGTGCTGGTGAGAACTGCAGCTCGCGAGAGGTTCGTGGGGAAATGTTAAAGACCTCGGGAGACTGCGTCTGGATACTGAGGAAAAAGTGCACCCGCCGAGAGCACTAGCGGACCTGTCACCAAATGGGATGCCATATGCAAACTGCAGGTGGCGAAGGAACGTCGGAGACCCGTTTCCAGGTCGAGAACAGCCCATATAGGAAGGCATGTAGTATGGGAAGAGTATAGTGTTTTGGTACACTCATATCTTAAAGCAGCCATTTTTGAAACGAAATAACTGTTGGGGGTTGTGCTAAAAATAGAAATATCAAGAAAATGCAAATGTTTCACAAAGAAATTCTCCATGAAATGGTAAATGCGCCATTGTATGTCAGATACGTTGATACATATCTACAAACAGTGGCAGCTTGTAGGGTAGTGCCAGTGTGCCATGTCACCACCAACAAAAAGCCTGTACAGGTTAGTATTTGTCGTTATGGAGGGCATGGTGCCACAAGCGAAGTAGTACAGAAGTTCACGTTCTCCTCACTAGAGTGTGCACTAATGGCAATATCTCCAGCGCGTAGACTTATCTGTCGCTCAGGATGACCCCCGATGCCCTGGTATTTCGTACTTCGTGTCGTGTTGTGTTGTGTTTCGCACATAGAGAGGCGGCGTATACCGTGGGCGTGAGGCTTTCCCTCTTCTTCCCGTACCAGTGACCTTAGGAAGCTGCGACCTCTTCAGATTTCTGTGGGTGCTCAGGCCTTCAGTCTGAGTATTTTATTTGTTCTTATTATTTTTAGTTTGTTTTCAGTATAATCTTCATTATAACTTAATAAACATGGTCACTGTAAAATTTAATTTTGTGCTCACGAATTTTATTTTAGAGATTACTACACCAGTTTTAAAACATCACAACCATGTTTAGAAACTTCCACAATTTTTGACTGATGTTTTATTACAATTTTGAAAATCGATGTTTTGTTACTTATGTCGCATCACTAATAGGATTGGCACCACTAGTAACCGTACCGGCGGCCATTGTCTACAAATATCTTCGTATAATTCGAACACTTTCGATTGACATGCGATGAACCCCCCTTTTTTAAATAGCAATATTGTTCTTGAGTATACGAACTTAATTACTTTGATCATTACTAACCCTCAACATGAGTCATGACTTTATGAGACTGTAACTGGAGTAGTCGGATCAATACCACTAAAATGGTGATTAATCTTCAATTTATTCCAAAGTTTCCTTAACTATTTGGTATTATTCTTATATAAAAAACACTCTGAAAATGTGATAAAATCTCCTCGTGTAGTACCAGTAACTTCACACTCAATACTTGAAATGCGCCATGAAACCTCAAAAACTCTAAAGACCACATCAACATTATAGCTAGAAAAAAATTCAAAACAGCTTCCTGCTTTAAATAAGTAGATTTCTGCCACTAAGTTTCAGCAGTAATCCCCTTTGAATTTAATTTCCCCGGCCTCCAATCATTCCCAGCTACCACTGAAGATTCGCCGAATGAGAACTCATTTCGAACGAAATTCGCCTGACACAAAACGTCCGCTAGCTGCAATAGCCAAATGGACCTGCCTGATCGGTTCTAATACACTGGCCCCTGGCTGGCCGCACAGGCTCACCCAGAATCGTGCAATATGAATACTGCGACTGGCAGTGGAGCAGTGCGAACAGAACTACGCGATCGTGCGCGCTGGGTGGCAGTCTCGGGAACTACGCTTGAATAATTACGTCCACTGGTTTCGCGGCGCAGTGAGGTCGCCGGTGTGTATCATATGACGACGTAATTAGAAGAAAGGGAGGGGGAACTTGCGTTGCTATTTCATATGACCTTCCGTCAACTCCGTTTTTTCTCTTTTTTGAGTAAGTCCTGAAATGGAAAGGGAATGAATTTAGAAACGCATTTTGTAAAACAGAAGTGAAAAAATAAGCCTGTAAATTGAATAAAATGTAAAGGTACGTAAATCTGTCCAAATGTGTAATAAAGCGAAGTTTTTAATTAAAAAATGTAATTATTGATAAGAATTCGTAATTATTCCGAGAATTAAACAAAAGAAAATGTTTGATAGTAATCCAAAACATAATAAACTCATCCTGAATACAATATCCCATTCTAAATTACGACCGCAAGAAACATTTAAAAATAAAAACTGTTGTATATGGGTACTTCTGTAAATCAAAATGTAATAAAGTAATAATAATAAATACCTGATCACTTATTCGAGACCACAAAATAATGTATTGAAAGTCATTACCTTAAAATAGCTTCAATAGAACATCTTATGTAACAAGTAGTAAATAACTCTTACGTTTGAAATTTTCTCTGAATACGAAACATTAAATCTGGTGTCAAGTGAATTATATATTGTACGTGATTTTTCTCTAAAACTGAAAAAAAGCTGATAATTTCTTCCCTCAAGAAGACCAAGTCAATTGAATTAATGAAAGGTAAATGATGGAAGAACAAACATTTAGGAATTACCATTCAAATAAGAACGATACATTTCATATTTCTCATTGAAAAACAAATAAATATGTAGTTTCGCTTCTTAGAGGGGAGCAAGCAGCAATTGGAGTATTAGTAAGAGAATGCAGTAAATTTAATACTAAGAGCGCACAGCGTTCCATAAAAGGTTAATTAAGACCAGTGGGCAGCATGGTGACCCCGTATCAAGCATCCAGTTACTCTACATACCCTCGGCGTCGTTGCGTTGAATTCACGGATTCCACCAACACAACAGTTGGGACAATTAAATTATTAAGAATCGTCAGTGGCGGCGGCGCTGCCAACGGGTATTTACAATGAAACTCCGGGCGCGGTCGCGAGGGGCACCGCCCTTTGTCATCGTCGCCCTTCTCCTCCACAACGGTTCTCGAGTTGACCGCGCGGGCGGGCGCGGAGAGATGGCGGAAGAGGGAAAGCCGGCGATGGAAGAGGAGGTGACGGTGGCTGGGACGGGGACTGGGGCTGTGTCGGAGGGGAAAGTCGTGACGGTGGTGGCGGGGCCGCGAGTGTGTGTGGAAGTGGTGATGACAATGGCAGAGCGGAGGAGACGGTGATGGAGAAAAGATGGTTGAGGGGGCGGAGATGATGGTAGCGGGGGTAGAGGTGAGTGGCGGGGGCTGAATTGAGTGGCGGGGGCTGAATTGAGTGGCGGGGGCTCAATTGAGTGGCGGGGGCTCAGGTGGTGAGTGGCAGAGGCTCAATTGAGTGGCGGGGAAACTCCGAGAAGCCGGTGGCAGGGGGCTCAATTGAGTGAGGCGGGAGCTCAATTGAGTGGCGGGGGCTCCAGTGAGAGTGGCAGGGGCTCAATTGGTGGCGGGGGCTCAATTGAGTGGCAGGGGCTCAATTGAGTGGCGGGGGCTCAATTAGTGGCGGGGGAGCTCAATTGAGTGGCAGAAACTCAATTGAGTGGCAGGGGCTCAATTAGTGGCGGGGGCTCAATTGAGTGGCAGGGCTCAATTGAGTGGCAGGGAACTCAGGTAGTGGCAGGGACTCAATTGAGTGGCGGGGAAGCTCAATTGAGTGGCGGGGGCTCAATTGAGTGGCAGGGGGGCTCAATTGAGTGGCGGGAGCTGGAGTGAGTGGCGAGGGCTCATTGAGTGGCAGGGAGCTGAATTGAGTGGCAGAGGCTGAATTGAGTGGCGGGGAGCTGGATTGAGTGGCAGGGGGCTGAATTGAGTGGCAGGGCTGGGCCGAGTGGCGGGGGCTGAATTAGTGGCAGGGGCTGAATTGAGTGGCAGGGAGCTGAGTGAGTGGCAGGGAGCTGAATTGAAGGTGGGGGCGAGGAGAGGGTGGCGGGGAAGCCGGTGACTGTGGCCGTGGAGCCCGTGACTGTGGCCGTGGAGCCGGTGACTGTGACGGGGAGCAGGTGATGGCGGGGTGGAGGTGATGGTGTTGGGGATAGAGGTGAGTGGCGAGGGCGAGCAGATGGTGGCGGGGAAGCCGGTGATGGTGGCGGGGAAGCCGGTGATGGTGGCCGTGGAGCCGGTGACGATGGCGGGGGAGCAGGTGACGGTGGCGGAGGCAGAGGTGAGTGGCAGAAGTGAGAGGCGAGGGGAGGTGACGGTGGCGGGGTGGGGGTGATGATGGCGGGGGCAGAGGAGAGTGGAGGGGATCATGTGAGTGGCGGTGGCGAGATGGCGGGGAATCCGGTGATGGTGGCCGTGGAGCCGGTGATGGTGACGTGGAGCAGGGGATGGTGGCGGGGTGGAGGTGATGGTGGTGGGGGTGGGGGTAGAGGTGAGTGGCGGGGGCGAGGAGATGGTGGCGTGGAAACCAGTGATGGTGGCCGTGGAGCCGGTGACGGTGACGGAGAGCAAGTGACAGTGGCGGGAGAACAGGTGATGGCGGGGTGGAGGTGATGGAGGTGGGGGTGGAGGTGGCATAGAGACGGAGGTGACGGGGGACGGGGATGCGGACGGCGGTGAAGTCAGTCGGAATGAGAAGAGGTGGGGGGGGGGAAATAACCATTCGCTCCGTGCAACAGACGGACTCGCTAATAAAGCAATATAACGACTCTAGAACTTTTGCCTCGGCACTGCCTGCTGGACGTAGTAGGGTATCGAACAGAATTCAGTTGTGTGTTTCAGTGATTGGTCAAACATCTCATTTTGGTTGGATGTGCTCCCTGGGCTCGGAATATTGTGACAGACCCACAATGCCTGTTACGCGCTCCACACACAGAGAACGATGCTATCTTGTTTCAAAGACAATCGAAAGCGGCCGAGCGAGTGTAATACCAGAAAACCCGTGCATTGATTAGAGGCAGCTGTTGCAATTGAGGCAACAGTTCGAGAACGATTTACAAAGGAAGCTGTTCTTGCCAATAACAAACGTGCTATTAATTAGTTACACCAACATTTCAAATAAACATCAAATTAAAATGCCTTGAAAATATCAGAATATATTTATTACAAATCTCACTCAAATATAATCTTCGTCAATAATATCGGTTAATAATGATGCTTAGGTAAAATGGAAGACATATTAATGACGGTAGTGACAAAAGGTCATTGAAAATAAAAGTTTATAAAGCTCAAGATATTGTTGTAAGTGACAAATTACTAAAATATTACAAGGGAGGAAGAAAAGAACAAGCTAGGAAATTGCGTAGTCTAGGAATTACGATCCCTCAAAACAATACATAAATAAATTTAATCAGAAGGATAGCAATAGTCAAAATCGCTTCCAACAATGATTACAATATATTTGCATAGAAAAAGGAGATCAGAAACAAAGAATAAAATTTGCTAAAATCTTAGGATTACGTTTTTGAGGAAACGAAAGTTTCGGTAAAGTGAGGAAATGAAAATTGTACATAATTGAAAATATTAAACGCGACACGCAAAGACATATTATTCTGTAAGAATGAGGAAACAAAGTAGTAACTGTAGCCAAAACCACTGGCTGCAGCAATAAGACGAATCCTTTACACGTTGATTAACTTTCAAGGTACACAATACTTACAATCGAAATTTAATGTAGCACTCTTTCTATAATTTTAGAAAACTGATCGTAACAGTATTTATATTTACGATTTAAAAAAATTCTTGTTTGCTGAAGACCTTTTCATTTATTTTCAATAACGTTATTTGTGTTTATTAGATATAATGCGTGACGCTCTCGAATATATTTTTATTTATTTGTATTCATTACGTGACCCCATTAGAATGGTGCCTTTGTGTACAATACATTTGGTTTCATTACTATATGTTAAACAGGGTTAAAAATAAATACAATCTCCCAAACTTCCATTGTGTATCTACATAAAATTGGAAACTCAACCGAAAAGGCAAAAGACAACCTTTACATTCAACAACTTGTGAAATAATCAGCAATTCGCTTAGAATTTGTCACTTTCTCTTAGGAGGCACCGAATGATTTAAAATGTATGATCATATTACATCGTGTTTTGAGCTTGAATTGCATTATATATAACAAATATTTTAATTTAAAATGATCAAATCATATTTGAAAAAAATTGCCGTAAGATTATAGAATAATGCAAAATGTTCAGCCCCTCATGTATGTAATTTACTAAATTGTTAATATGTGCTTTACTAAACATCTACCGATTAGTATATTCGACTAAAAAGTGAAATAAAGAAACTTTGTTGGAGGAACGACACCTCTAATGCAGCTCCATAGAACAACTACTGTAACATTGCCACATTCTTCGTGACATTTTCACGTTACCTTCAGCAGACATCAGCAACACCCGACCTACCACGCCAAAGTTACAGCTCAAGAACCGAGTTGTGCGAAAACTCGCTTACAACTGCCTATTTACGTCATCCCACACCACCGCTGCCGTCGTCGCCACCGCCACCATGCAACTTCTACGCCGAGTAAAACGCAGTTTCCCTCGTCGATGCCTGGCGACCTGCGTCATTTCGTGGAAGCAGGGAGGGTTGCGAGATCGACGATGGTGTGGGGGCGAGGGCAGAGTTGGAGGCGAGGACCGCGGCGGAGCTGATGGCGAGGGCGGAGGCGGGTTCGAAGGCAGGCGGAGGCGGGGAAGGACACAGGGCAAGTGGGCCACGTGGAGGAAGCGAGGGGGGTTGGCGGAGGAAGAGGGGGGCGGCGGCAGGGGTGGGGGAGGGAACGGCAGCGGAGGGAGGCGAGGGCAGGGGCGGATCTGAAGGCAGGCGGAGGTGGGGGAGGAGACGGGGCAAGCGTGGGTGGAGGCGAGGGGGGTTGGCGGAGGAAGAGGAGGGGCGGGGCGGGGCGGCGACAGGGGTGGGGGAGGGGACGTCAGCGGAGGGAGACGAGGGCGGGGGCGGATCTGAAGGCAGGCGGAGGTGGGGGAGGAGACAGGGCAAGCTTGGGTGGAGGCGAGGGGAGTTGGCGGTGGAAGAGGAGGGGGCGGGGGAGCGGTGGAGAGGACGGCAGCGGAGGCAGGGGGGGGGCGAGGGCGGAAGCAGGGGCCGGGATAGGTGAGTGGAAGAGGGAAGGGGAAGACGGAGGAGGTGGCGGAGACGGAGGTGGGGGCGTAGCAGGGCGGGCGTGGCCAGGGCTGCGGCGACAGGGGTTGTTGCGGAGTCGGAGGTGGAATGGGGGACGTATACGAAGAGGCCTGGAGACCGGAAAGTTGACGGGCCGTTACAGCCGCAAAATATACCGCGCGTCGCCGCACCTCCGCCGTCAAAAACAAGGGGCGGCGCCGTTCATTCTCACGCGGCGCGGGGCGGGCGGGCATTCTCACGCGGCAACGAGGAGGAGGGGGCGACGGCACCAGAAGCGGGAACAGTTGGACGAGGAGAGGAACGGAGGAAAAGGGGCGGGGCAGCAGAGAAGTCAATAGAAAGTAATGAGGAAGGGAACATGTGAACAGCATGTTAGGTAGGCGAGATACTCAGCTGAGAATGACATCATCTTCGATATTACTGGCTGGACGGTATGGTAAAAGAATTGCCCTTTGACAGGGAGCAGCATTACGCAGGGCTGATGGCACCAGCAAGCAGTGAATGCGTAGGAGGAAGTAGTTAAGGTAGAAGTGCACGTAGCGGGATGCACCAGAAGAAGGGCGAACAACAATCGCGATGTTCATCTAGACATAGTCGATGGAGGACGTGAAGGTGATTAAAATGTGGTTGAAGTTGGCGATGACGAAGTACGGCAGCGACCCAACGCTGCCTGGCCTCAGATGTGGCAAACTAAGACGCGTGGCAGGTGAGCTGAAAGGTGACAACAGAGGAGGTGCATCCTCTGACGAAGTGAGGGCGACGGAGGCGGCAGAAGGCCGCACCAACTCCCCTTGCAGTGAAACAGTTTGGACGTCCATTCATCTAAAAAATCTGAAAAGAAGGGCGAGATGAAAGAAGATTTGAACATTACTCATAAGTAGCGTATGGATTTTAATGAAATGTCATTTTCTCCCTCTCTTTTTTTAACAATGCTATTTACTATAAAGAACTTTGTTATAAAAAAAAATAAATGAACCATTTTAATTATTTTTTTTGCATTTTTCGTCAATTTAGATGAATAAGTTTTGTATCTAACTAATTAGTTAAGTAATATATCTTTGTTTACCTTTTTCCGTCATTTTTAAAGAACTTTTTGCAGATTTCATTGATTTCATTTTCAATTTAATTTCAATGGTACTTGGTTCAAATAATGTTTTCGAGATGCAACGAATGTTCTTCACAGAAATCTTGAGTTGGCTATTCCATTTATTCGTTCACAAATTGTAATGTTAGTCGTTGTGAATATATAATCTTAAGATATCTCTGACGTTTATCATCGTAATTATAGGTTCGGTCGATTTCGAGCTAACTAAAGACAAAATAGATATTATTTCTGCAGGTAGGTATATACAACATGGTGACAGAATACTACAATTTACATATTACAATTAGGAATGTTAACTTTAAATTATTTGAAGACGTAATAATAATAATAATAATAATAACAGCAATAATAATAATAATAATAATAATAATAATAATAATAATAATAATAATAATATGCAAACAATAATAGCATTAACTACATTTTATGACTGACCTGCAGTTATTTTAAACTATTAAATACAATTCCCTGGTAAAGAAAGTCCAAACGAAAGATTTGCAAGCTGACTTCATATGAACGCGAGGAACAAGCTTCAATTACATCAGTAACACATCCAACAGCTTGTTGTTCATAAGAACGGGTTTTCATCAAAATTTTTACGTCATTTTTCTTTGCTTTTAGAGCATTTAAAAAAATTTGAGAGCATTTCATTGATCCTTTTAGTTATGTTTTAGGTCATTAAAATCCTCCCTCTACTCATAAGTTATAGGTATGTGTGAGTAGTTTGTATTTCGTGCACGTCAACTACGTTTAATCAGCAGTGAGTGTTGTGCATGCTGTAAAAGAGGTGGCAGTGTTCTTCTCTCTCTCTCTCTCTTTCACACACACACACACACACACACACACACACACACACACACACACACACACTGGCGCCGACCTACACGGCAGCTTGCGGAGATTTTCTACTCAACACATCACCCAGCCGAAGCACCGACACAGCCCCGATACGTTCTGACTGAGCTTCCGAGTTGTCTCCTGGTGTGTGTGGTAATGTAGTACGTGTAACTGTGTGTGTGTGAGTGCGTGTGTGCGCGTATGCGTGTGTGAGTGCGTGTGTGTGCGCGCGCGTGGGTGCACGTGCGTGTGTGTGTGCGCGCGCGTGTGTTTATATGAGTGGGTGCGTGTGTGTGTGTGCGCGCGCGCATGTGTTTATGTGTGTGGGTGCGCGTGTGTGTGTGTGTGCTGTGCGTGTGCGTGTGCGTGTGTGACAGAGACAGGGAGAGTAAGGGCAAGGGAAATGGAAAAAAAAGATCGCGCGCGGCCCGTGAGCCGTTTGTTAGGCATTCATCTCGGCCTGTGCCTGTAATTGAGTGGAGAAACCACAAAAAAATACAGATCAGAGAAGTCTGCCACTATAATTCTTCTCTATACAGGGGCTGAAACAGATATAGGTATAGAAAATTGGATCTAGGTGTCGACACCACCGTCGGAACTCGAAATAAATATCTTTCTGGTCATAGACACTGCAGTTGTAGTGGTTGCCATTGAACCACATTATAGTATCCCTCGATTAATTCAGTTATGTCCAAGAGCTTAGAAATCATTTAGACTTAATTTTACAGTTTATGATGTTTAGATGATTAGTCTGCTTGTTCACGAAATTTAAACGAACTTTTGTACGCGAGCTATGGTCTTACGTAGTATTCTACAAAATTCAATTCAATGCGTGTATTACTTTTGTATTTGTACGCCTTAATTATGGTGAGATTCACAAGTGCACATTATTTGGGGGGGGGATTGTATTGTAAAGATCACTATCATCGCTCACTTCTTTAACTTATAGAATTTTTTTATCAACATTGATCAAAATTTCATTGATTCTTTAGAAATGAACTTTGGTCATTTTATAAATTATGCGTTAATATGAACATTTCTTTCATTCCAAATAGTAAAAGAATAAAGTTTCAGCGGCATAGTTTCATCGTAAACCAACGTTTAAAACATCTTAAAATCTAATATATGCCCAATATCGACATAAATTTTCTTTTTCTTATCAAGTGGTTCACAATTCCTGTTACAAAATATGTTAATATACAACATTGTGAAAAACTCCAGAGCATACCAAATGAAAATGTGAGAGTTCAACTGAAATGCCAAAGTGGTGTTGTGTCCTATTCAACGCTACCGATACGTTAGTAAACCAATTTGGCCTCTAACAAATTTGCTCAGCAGCGTAGCCGAGGACAAGGACTCTCAACCTCACTCTAACTTCAAAGAACGGGATGCTTAGTCGGAAACAGTTCGCATGTCTACAGGGGACTCATGTCTACAGGACACACACAAGGCATTCGGTGAGTAATATCGACTGCACGCCCTATCCCAAGTAGCCGAGTAGTTCGTCGGATGTTCGTATCCGCTGTTGTGCCCCAATGAATGAGACCCAGCGGGAAGGGCGAGCGCCGAATGTTCATTGCTGGGGAAATAGCAAACAGCTCATCCACACTAGTAGGATTGATTGATTGATTGATTGATTGATTGATTGATTCTTAGTGATTCCGGGCGCGTCAACTCTAGTTATTATTCCCGTAAGTGTAGTACATGTTTTAGCTCGGGAGGTGGCGGTGGTATTCCCCCGCTTGATGGCGAGATCCGGCGCCGACCTAGCGTCGGCTAACAGGGTTTTCCCAAACCAGGTATCTCCTACCAGTGGAACACCGCCCCAGTCAGAAGAAGCGCACGATCGGTCTCCCAGCATGTATGGAAGTGTAATGTATGCTAGTGTAAGTGTGTGTAAAGGGTGACGACAGGAGAATGAACAGGTAGGAAAGATCGCACGCGGTCCGTAGCCCGTTTCTTAGGATACTGCTCCGGCATTCGGCTGGTGTTGATCGGATAAACCACGGAAAACTACCGATGAGAGCAGCCGACCGCTATAATACTCTTCCAGACAGCAACTGAATCCGACCTAGCTGAAAAGCTAGTGTCGAAAATCCTTCCGCCGTCGCGACTCGAACCTAGGAGGTCAGAGGCGCTGCAGTGACATCAGTTGATGCACTGAGCCACCGCTCCCGGTACACTTCGGATTTTGGCGAACGGTCGCGCGCTGCTCGGCGAATGCCCAGTGTGAGGATCCTCCTGAATCAATTGGGATAACCGCGGCCAAGGGGAATGTCACTTTTTGCCAGAAAGACCACCGTTTTGACCCCATTTTTTGTCGACTTCTTCATGGTGAAAGCATCATCTAAGAACATGGTGAGACTAGACGCGTAGACATAGAATTAACAATTGCTAGCTATCATTTTACCACTTCACTTTAAAATGAATGACACTTTACATATCTAAGTTGGTGGCTCCCGCAGCCAGAGAGCATTGTGCGTTTTTACGGGCTGTGCATGTTATATAGCAGGTTATATATATCAGCGACGTCTTCTGCTTGATATATAGCAGGAAATGGCAATGTACTCTTACGTCCTACGCTGGAACTAGATTCAAAGCCGACCTACACAAGGAGCTAGCTGGGTTTCTCTTTCCTGCTGCATCTCTTCCCAGCGGGGCTCCACCCCAACCAGGGGCAGCTCTAAGCGCCTGATTGGTCTCCCTACTACCGAGTGGTAGTGTGGTGTATGTAGGTGTCTGGGTGGCAAGGATGAGGATAGGATCCTGATGAGGAAGGAAAGTGCGCGTTGTCAATGGCCCGTTTGTTAGGACACAGCAGCGGCATTCGCATGATATTCACCGTTTGGACCTTATCGGGGTATTCTATAGGCGCACCACACATCCTGAAAACGACCTTGATGGCCAATACCTCGGCATTTCTGGCAAGCACCCGGCGTCACATATGCAAGGAAGGCAATCGCAACTCCACCTGCCGTGTGCGGGGTGTGGAGTGTGGAGTGTGGCGGGGAGCACTGAAAAATCAAGCGCGTCCCATCGCGTCTCCTAAAACCTTCCGGAAGATCGGTTCGCGAAACGCGCTTCACCAGCGCCCCGCAGCGCGAATGCACAGGTCAACAACGGATTCTCCGGGTCGAGTGCCGCTCAAAAGCTGCATTCGAGAGCCGGCGAGTGCTCGGGGTGCGATGCGTGGCAGCACGGTGCAGAATTCAAGCACCGCGGCGCGGACGGGCCGAGGGAAGCGTCCCGTGATGGCGGTGTAAGGGCTGCACACAAGAGGCTAAGACCGGGGCGCGTGCAACCCGAACACTGCTCTTCAGAGCAGCTTTGCGCTGTTTGTCTGAGAGGATGCGAGAAGCTGTGTGAGCGAGGGAGGGAGCGAGCGAGAATTTCGTGTTTCGGACAGGCCAAGTGCTCTGGTTGTTAGCTCCTTCAATGTAATGAGTGTTGCAGTCAGGAGATGCTGTTTCTGGCTCACTGGTACGTGAGATCCGATCCAACCTTCACGTCGGCGTGCGACCTCCACGTCCAGTATCTCGAGCAGCGGGAAACCGCTCAATCCGAAATAAGCTCTAAGCTCACTGATTACCCGACGTGGGTGGTAGTGTATTGCATGTAAGTGTGAGCAAGGGTAGGGAGAGGGATGAAAAAAGGAAGATCGCGCGATATCCGTGGCTTGTTTGTTAGGGTACTGATCCGATATTTGCTTCGTATTGATCCACGATACCACGGAAAACCGTTCGCCAGAATTTTCCTCCAGACAGTCCCTGGGTTCCTCCACCCATCTTTGGGCCATCGTTGGCACTCGAACCCTAGCAACTTCCAGTTAGAAACGCTGCAGCGGCAACGCGTGTTGTCACTGAGTCATCTCAACAGATGAAGGCTCGCTCAGAAGATAAACGGTAAACCGGGAGCGGTAGCTCAGTGCATCAACTGATGCCACTGCAGCGCCTCTGACCGGGAGGCCCTAGATTCGAGTCCTGACGGCGGCAGGATTTTCGAGACTAGCTTCTAAGCTAGGTCGAATTCAGTCGCTGTCTGGAGGAGAATTCTAGCGGACGGCTGCTCTGATCGATAGTTTTCCGAGGTTTCTTCGATCAACATCCAGCGAATGCCGGAGCAGTACCCTAACAAACGGGCCTCGGACGGCGCACGATCTTTCCTTCCTCTTCCTTGTCCTATCCTCATCCGTTACACACACACTTACACTAACATGCACTACACTGCCACATATTCCGGGAGACCGGTCGGGAGTTTAGAGCTTGTCCCGACTGAGGATGTGCCCCGCTCGTGGGAGAGTCCTGGTTAGGGGGACACCCTTCTAGTCGACGGTAGGTCGGCGCCGGATCTCGCCATCCAGCAGGAGAAGATCAACGCCATCTCCCGAGGGAAAAAAATGCACTATCCGTACGGAACTAATGACCTAAGTTGTTGACGCGCCCGAAATCACCAACCAACCAGCGACGCGACGAATGCAGCGACACAAAGTGCCAGGCGAGGTGAAAACAGTTCCGCGAGCAAGGCCCGGCCAGGTACAGGCTTCGGGACGCACACGAAGAGCTGCCGACCTGTTCACTGGCGCCACGTGAAACCAGAACGCAGCGCGAGCGTTGCAGGGCGCTGCGGATGCGAGTGAGTGTTGGAGGCAGGCGCGCCGCGGCGGCGGATGCACCCCCGGGGGGGCGGGGGGCAGCGGGGGGGGGGCGGCGAGGGGAAGCCGCGAGGCGCAGCCGGAGGGTGCAAGCGGAGGCGGCGAAGCCTCCCATTCGACTCACGTCCGCATATTAGACTGCCCTCATTTGTCACCGGGAGCAGATTTCGCCGGTGGCGGAACCGCCCCGCCCCGCCCCGCCCCCGCCGGTCCCTCGAGGGCTCTGGCGCGAAGCGGCAGCCGCCGTCGACCCGCGAAAGAAGAAGGAGCCCCTCGCGCGAGATAGTCCAGGGGTGGGGAAAGTGGGCCTGCACATTCGATAATAGGCCACGATGCGAATGGCCTTTTATGCAAAGGGGCTCCTTCTTTTAACAGCTCCCTTAGAAGAAAAAAGAAGCGAATGACATGCATTTCTTTAAAATCCGAGAGATAGCGAAGATAAATACTGTTCACTAAATATACTACTTATGATTCCAGAATATTACGATGAAAATTGCCTCAGATTTCTCGAGCTGCACCCATGTCGAGGAGGAATCAAGTGTATATAATATTTGAAACTTTTGATTGATTGATTGATTTTTTCGTGTTTCCGGGCGCGTCAACTGCTTTGGTCATTAGTACCGTTAGTGTAGTACATGTTTTTTCCGGGAGATGGCGGTGATCTTCCCCCGCTGGATGACGAGATCCGGCGCCGACCTACCGTCGGCTAGAGGGGTTCCCCCTAACCAGGACTCTCCCACCAGCGGGGCACCGCCCCCCCCCCCGGGACTAGCTCTAAGCTCCCGACCGATCTCCCGGTATGTGGTAGTGTAGTGTATGTTAGTGTAAGTGTGTGTGTAAGGGGAGAGGACAGGACAAGGAAGAGGAAGGAAAGATCGCGCGCGGTCCGTGGCCCGTTCGGTAGGGTACTGCTCCGGCATTCGCCTGGTGTTGATCGGTGAAAGCATGGAAAACTACCGATCAGAGCAGCCGGTCGCTAGAATTCTCCTCCAGACAGCGACTGAATTCGACCTAGCTGAAAAGCTGGAGTCGAAAATCCTGCCGCCATCAGGACTTGAACCTAGGACCTCCCGGTCAGAGGCGCTGCAGTGACATCAGTTGATGCACTGAGTTACCGCTCCCGGTATATTTGAAACTTGCCTGTTAGTCCTTTTTGTTTGTCGTAAATCGACTTCAAAAATGTTCTATTGCGGAAAGTGGATCTCTGATCAATGATAATATAAATAAATGTAATTTTGGAAAAGAAACACAACTGATTATTCATAGCGGTAGCTTGTTTGAACAAATACACTTTCCGCATGGAATGAGTTCCACACACTCAAATATAATATATAATTTCTGAAGGTCTGGTTTCACTAAAGAGATAAGCAGAACCACCCTGTGCTCTGACAGATGGCCCTTGCCCTTTTAGGGATTCAACGGGCTTACATCATATACATATATAAACGTGCTGAAGTCGAGATCTCGTTTTATGATAGAAAAATCGAGAAAAGGTTGGTGTCATCTCGCGTTTTCCAATTAAAGCGAGCGCGCAATAAGTGATGCAATAGTTTAGCGTGAAGGAAGTCTACCGTGCGAGTAACGGGCCAGCCAACTAGCAAAATGGAGAATAGAATTAAATCAACCTTTAGTGTTCATCGGCTACTCCCTGAAAAGCAAGGAAAGTTTCGATTCGAGACACCGTCCTTCCAAAAGAAGGCGAGAGTCGCCAGAAAGTTGTGAAAAGCGAGAAGTCAGCGCGCGGATTGTTTTTTCGGAGATTGCAACGTGTGTCTTTCGAACGAAAGGAACCGTTAATTGCTGCCATGTTTAGCTACTCTCGTTGCAGAAATCACTCGTACGAGAGCTGATACGAACCGTGTAAAAGTACGTGAGATGTTTTCTGCGCGCAAGCTTGGTCTAAAGCAGGACCACATCCCAAAGACATCCTTTGTCGGATGTCTTTATTTCGAGTATGATCTAATTTTGATACATATCAGCTTCAACTCCAATAGACGTTTTCAAATACATTACCCGGGCTCTGTTTTACTTAATTCTCTCCAACAAACTATATTATATATGATAATAATTTTGCGAACCTAACCACTAAATGTGTAATAAAACAATGTTCATATTCTGAAAATAAAAGTGTATCAAGGAAAAACATCACAAGGAATTAAAACAGACATTATCAAATTGCCACACGTCTCTTGTAGAATTCACAGCTCCAAAGTTATTCGTTCCAATAATTCATCGAGAAGCAAATGCTAAAAGTATTCGCATTGAATCATATTCTGTGGAACGATTTTAAGAACAAACACTCTCAAAGATTTACGCAAGAGGCCAAATAGAAATTTGTTTATTTGTAATGAATGAAGGTGTATAAGGAACATTTCTTTCAATTTTAGAATTAATACTTATGATAAGCGAGGTGAACGTTATTAGAATGTTTCCTGTGCCTGAATAAATCATAAAACGTTTATCACCCAATCAAAATATTCTTCAATCCCAAGTCTCCGGTGCAAAAACTCGTAAGTTAGCGGTTCGTTGTGCGCCTGCATGCATGTGAATGTGCCCTCATCCCCACGTTCAGTGCGCCTGAGATATCGATCTTGTCATGCATCAGTCAGGAGATTCCAGCATAAATAAGTTATGAGACTGGCGGAAATACATTTGCGATGGAAACGAAGACAAACTGTGGGGGGAGAGTGCGCGTCTGTGTGCGTGAGTGTGTATGCACGTGTGTGCGTGTGTAAAAGCTACAAAACATTTGAAAAAGCTCATATGCGAAACCTTAGATTAATGAACTTACGGTCGATCAATAATCTTCCAGATTGACTGACGTAGGAAAGAAGTGACCACAAGAAAAATATGACGGCGCAGTATGAACAGGAAAATTGTGTGCGAAGAAGGTTTGTAAAGTAAATACACCAGTAATGTAGGAAGTAAAGAACATTTTCATAGTCTTCGTAAAATTATCGGGCTACAATATTAAATTGGTTAATTGAAAATGAATGAGAGATTAGTAATCCTTTTTCTGAATCTCTCTCTTCCCTAAAATTATCTGATTTACTGTTTATTTTTTATTACATTAATCTATTTTCAAACACCGTTTTTTATTCAGAAGAAGCCACTTGAAATTTTTTTTTAATTTGTCAGATTACTGACTCTGTAATGCCCACTCGTTAGTGTGGGCCTTTAATGTGTTTGAGACATTACTCTCAAACACGTTAAGTTTGGTATAGTTTGGACAAAGGGTTTGGAATTAGATCCACTTATCTCTATTTTAGTCATCACTACAACGCATCATCTTCACCTTTCTGCAAGTTCGAAGCAAGCAAAGGGAACCTCCTATTTATTTATTTTTATTTATTTATTTATTTATTTTACGTCAAAAAACAGTTCAAACTGCGTATGACGTACTATGGGGAAAAATGAATTGTGTGCACATTTTCAAAATTCTGTGATCCCTACACTAAGTCATATACTACTTAAATAAAAAAAATCAACAGCAACAACAACAACCCTCCCATGTAATAAAATCTATTTTCAAGGATAAATAAGCAATAAATTTTGGCTCTTATCCATGTTGTCCTTCGGAACAATACTTCCTGCCGCGACAACATGGAAACGATAATTTGAATAATTGTATTTCCCACTGAATTCTAGAAGACGTGCACAGAAAATGAAGTTACATTTATGTCCAGAAGCAAAACAAGGGGCCATCTCAGCATTTGCTCAATGGATCAGGGAAACTGGACGAAAAACCTGATCGAGATGGGGGTCATTGACCCGGAGGCTGTAGTACAATACTTGTTACAGGTTGTTTATACACATTTATACAGTCCAAATGGTAAATAATGCATTATGTATCATTGTTAAAATTAATGTTACTTTTCTTGTGATGCTCAGTATAGTCTCTAATTGTATAGAAACAGTTATGCAGCAGAAACGATTTCACTTGGGATTTAAACTTTTCTATCGAATTTAATCGTTTAATGTCGTCTGGCAAAGTGTTGTAAAATAATGTACATGTATTGTATGTGAATTTTTTGTATTGAGCTGTTGATACTGTCACCTGGTGAATATGATTTCTACGTCGAGTGTTATAGTAATAGACATCGGCATTTTCTGAAAATATATTCCCGCCCTTAAGGAAGTCATTTTTGACAAAAACAACTGATTCGTAAATAAACAGACACGGTAATGGTAAATAAACAATCAAGGTAAACCTCCTATTCTTATTATTCAAACTTTAAGTACTACTACTGAGGCAGTGGCCTCTATTAATCTTTATTTTATTTAAGTTTGGTTATATATTTCATATTTTCATGGACATTCGAGCACAACTATTCTTTAAAACATGTAATAATAATAATAATAATAATAATAATAATAATAATAATAATAATAATAATAATAATAATAATAATAATAATAATAATAATAATAAGAAGAAGAAGAAGAAGAAGAAGAAGAGCGTCCGTTATCTAAATGAGTCTTTTATCACAAATACATTTGATTATTTTAATGAATAGGAGTTGAAAAAGAACGAAATGAAACGAATGAAAGCATCATATCCAAAAAATGAAAAATATGCATTGTGAATTGTCTATGCGAAAAACATTTTCCGCAAGGAATACACATTTACTCTCATTCATTTTTGTTATAATTTTAATAAATGTACGCAAACTTAACGCTTTCAGCAGAGCCCTTGCACCGTGCATTTTTCGTCATTCTCGAAAGACATTATTGCATTAAACATCACCCCAATTTGACGTGTGGCAAAAAACGAATTATCTTCGTTCTCGGCCGCCAGATAAGGGGAAATATTTGAGCAGAGGGACTTTTAATTCATAAGATAAACACTACTGAGCTCTCTTCTACAGAGAGGCTCTTTGGGGAAAATCTCGAGGTTCAGTGAAGCAGCACGGGGATTTCCTGTCGCGTGTTCCCGTCTTAGTGCAGCCAATTGGCTTCTCCAGTTTCGCACCAGAAAATCCACTTTTCTACGAGGTTATAATTGTCACTTCTTATCGTGGAAACTTTCTTAATAATCGAAAGAAATTAAAGGTCGGTTAAGTTTCGAAAACTAATAGTAGAGAGATCGTGATAACCAAAGTCAACACGATATTTGGTCCAAGAGGAAGAGTGTTTCTAACGCAAGCTTTAACACAAAATTAAAATGCGAATTCGAAACTTCCCTCTTCAGGAGGAATATCTAATCTCTTTTCCCCTGCAATTACAGATCATGGAATTACTAATATCATGATTTCATGAAAAGTCGTTTTCTCGTCTCATCATGTCTTTTAATAAGTTTCCTAGTTTCTAATTTAGAGAAATTAGAGAATATCTATTCACTTCTTTGAATTCTGTATGATGTAATGATAAAACTGTAATATATTAAAATCGGGCACATTTTTTTGTGGACAAAAATACGGTTCATTTATAGGTAAGTGATGGAATTATAGATATCGAAAAAGTTTCGAATAGCAATCCGTCAGTTGCCTCTCTTCAAAATGGGAATTATTTTTCCATTTATTATCATCCGAGAGATTGCAATAATCACGACTAAATACCCAGCTCTATGCATAACATATCAGTGCCGCAGCGGAAGGGATGTTAAACTACTGCATATCCACTACCTTTCCTGACAAACTTTGCCTTCTCTCCATCTTACCTTAGATGTTAAACTTCTCACAAGTTTCCAACGAATTCATTAAGGATGTCTTCAGCATTCATCCCTTCACGCCATGGACTAGTTTCCAACATCTCCTCGACGTATTTAATAACGAAGAATTGTTTCGTTTTCTGATGTAAAAATGTGTAAAAATGTATGCTAAAAAGTATAAAGATGTATGTAAAATGTATTTAAAAATATGTGACATATTTTCGATAAAAGATTGACAATATAAGTAGGACAGTTCACCTTTTGGAGCTGCCTCCTCCCTGTGACTTCTTTTGATTTCGATGTCAGTATCTTGTTCTCCCGGAAGCAAACCACTAAGAATGAAGGATATTGAATTACTAAATAACATCATAATACCAAGAGTATAGTATTTCGAGTTAAAAGCATTATGAGAAAGAAAAGGAAAGCATTTCGCAGGCTTTAAACGACCAGTGACAACGTGAGCAATGTATTCCTGATGCTAACAAAACCGAATATGTCCATCAAAATATGATATGCGCAATGCATTGTCAAATCTTCTGTACACGGTGTACACGGGGTAACCTTAATTTGACACTTAGTAAGTACTTGAACAATTCATGTTTAATGTTTGAGGGTTTTAAGATATAAATTAAACTTAAGTACATTAGACAATACACATACACAATGGGGAAACAATAAAAGCAAGTGACTTAATTTTGTAAAGTACTATAGACCAGGGAAAGGTAAAATCAAATTTAATTATAAACGATTTGCTAATAAACAGCCATATTATGCATCCTCACACTCCACGACAATCGCGCCAGGAGCGAGAAAATCTTCGTCAACTGTCGTATCATTATCATAATTACTACTACCCCATACCTTCAAAATGACGTTCTCTGGGCCGTGGCGGCCTTTCCGACAAGCTGTGTCTCCCTCCAATAGAAATTAATTACCTGCCCTTGAAGCAGGAACGCCGGTCGGTGTGCGATGCGGGCAGGGAAAGGGGAGGGGGGAGGGGAAAGAGGAGGGGAAGGGAGGGGCTCGGCGCCCGAGGCGGGCGATGGAACGACAGCGCAGCGGCGCGGGCGGGGCTGGTGACGAAGGCCAAACTAACAGCGGATTTGGAAGAGGGCGAAAAAGGCTGCGAAGTAGAGGCACTCGGCTGAGCGACGGCGAGCCGATGGTGGGACAAGGGTTTGCAGAGACAGCAGGAGGGCAAGCAGGACGTCGGGTCTTCGTGGGAGGGGGGACGGGATGAAGTTGGTGTTACGGAATAAGGTTCAGGCTACGCAGGTGAAATCAAGGATCCCAAGTTGGGAGGGGAAGACAGGGAGAGACCGAAAGGAGACAGAGGTTGTGAATGGGCGGGGAGAGAGTCCAAGCTTAGAAGGAGGCGGACGAGACAGGGAGGAACGAGACGGGGAGGGACGAGACGGGGCGGGATGGGTCGGGACGGGTCGGGACGGGACGGCGGGACGGGACGAGACGAGACGAGACGAGACGGGGCGGGACGAGACGAGACGAGACGGGAGCGGAACGAGACGAGACAGAGCGGAACGAGACGAGACGAGACGGACGGACGACGAGACGGGGCGGGACGACGAGACGGGGCGGGACAAACGACGGGCGGGACGACGAGACGGGGCGGGACGACGAGACGGGGCGGGACGACGAGACGGGGCGGACGACGAGACGGGGGGACGACGAGACGGGGCGGGACGACGAGACGGGGCGGACGACGAGACGGGGCGACGGACGGGGCGGGACGACGAGACGGGGCGGGACGACGAGACGGGGCGGGACGACGAGACGGGGCGGGACGACGAGACGGGGCGGGACGACGAGACGGGGCGGGACGACGAGACGGGGCGGGACGACGAGACGGGGCGGGACGACGAGACGGGGCGGGACGACGAGACGGGGCGGGACGATGAGACGGGGCGGGACGAGACGAGACAAGACGGGGCGGGACGGGACGGGACGAGACGAGACCGGACGAGACGAGACGGGGCGGGACGAGACGAGACGGAGCGGGACGAGACTAGACGGGCGGGATGGGATGAGACGAGACGGGGCGGGACGGGACGAGACGAGACGGAGCGGGAGCGGAGATGAGAACCGACCCAGGAAGGAGAGCCAGACGAGTACGAGGGATCCGCTGGGGGTGGAAAGGAAGCAGGCAGGGCAGAAGAGGCGCGGGGCGGGGCGTCTGCGAAGCTCCGTGATCAATTAGGTACGTCCATCGACTATCGAGCACCTGAGGCAGGTGTTTGCGTTTCCCGGGCGGCGAAGAAGCGACGGGGCGCGTGGGAGGCGTGGCCGGGCGCCTGGGGAGGAGTTGGAGGTCAGGCGGCCGCCGGCGCTGGGAAGGCCCCCGCGCAGCGCGCCAGCGGAGACAAACTATCAGGTGGTGCAAACAGAGCGACCGCTATGACGCCACAAAATGATCACACGCCCCCGGCGAGGAGGCAAGTCGAACCTGGCAGAGTGTTTACGTAACATATAGCGAAGGAACGCGAAGCTGAAAAAGGAAACGGAGGGAACCACGAAAAAAGGTAGTAAACATGAAAGGGAAAATAAATATTTAAAAGAAAAACGGGAAAAATTCAAAAGAAATGAAATGCGCGAGGATATAAGAAGAAATTCTGAGAAAGCACATTACTAACGTATTATTTCGATAAAAAAAATATACACACAGAAATAACGAAAAAATGCGCAGAGACAAATGTGGTAATAAGGAATTACAGGCGAATTGAAAGGAAATTGCAAATTTGAAAAGGGAAATGAAAAAGATAAGAGTAGTATTAAGCTCAAGCTACCACAACTATAAAATATTAAAATGAATTATGCTGTAACATAGAAGTTACGAAAAATTTACAAAAACTAAACTTCGTAAAATGTTCGAACCGACTCGGGAATTACGAAACGAAAAGAAAACACGAGTGCAAACGTGTGCTTTGTTCAAGCCAGTAGACGAACATTTAGTGACAGCCTCAAATCGTTGAGCATCGTCAAAGACCACAGTTCTCCACAAACGCGTTGCCAACTCATAACCTTGAAGTGTCAATTTACTGTATGTAGTGAAGAGGTTAGATATACTTTTACGAATGATTAATATTCATACTATATCGACACTACAAATATTGTAAGAATTGATACAAAAAAAATTGAAAAGCAGATAAAAATCTTACGCTTGTGAATTGAGTCATCAAACGGATGTAAACATACTGGCCATAAATATCGAATTTCAAAGAGCCAGAGTTGTTTATTTTCACAGCGCTTTTAATTGATCGCACCGTTGACACAATTTTAATCAAAGAATTAAGCATTTAAATAATATTTCTTAAAAAGAAACTTTTAAATTGTACTTTTCTTCCATTCCAGCTACACCAACACATTGATTGCGTGCAAACATTCTCCGGATAATAGAATGCCACAAATAATTGGGAGTACAACAACTTCAGCACGAGTTGGCCAACGTTTATGAATGAATGCCTAATTTTACGTGGCGAGACTCAGGCCACGAGGCCTGCTCTTCCGTCTGACCACGCAAATTTTGTTACGCTCCTTGCACCTACTAGAGAAGGTATTACTTGGGCGACGAAACGGAGAATTTGAATTTAACTCAGAGGCATCATTTAGGCTTGAGGATCTTTTACATGCAGTAAATCTACTAACATGGGACAGGCAGCTTTACTTCCCCTCCGAAGGAAGGCGTACGAAGGACTTTTTCGCCCTTAAAAATCCACGGCTTCGATCGAGTATGAACCCGCAAACTTGGGTATAACAGCTCGATACGCCAACCGTTACACCATCGCGTTTATGTAGCAAATGCGAATAATTTCTACGGGTTAATAACTCCGACCGCGACCCTCCAATGTGGTTCGCCATGAATGGCGGTCAAAAAGACTGCCCGCATGGCTGAGCAGATCCCACCCAGTCGGTGCGGCGCGCCGCGGCTGGCATTAAAGGGGATAGAGGGACGGCGGCGGGGCGGGACAATGACGGAGGTGCGCGAGCCGGTGACCAAGTGGCAGCTAAGGTGACGGCGGGAGCCGTCGCGCCGCCGGGCGACCCGCGTCGGCGTCGGCGTCGGCGTCGGCGTCGGCGTCGGCGGGGGCCCCAAGTAATTTCCCGCGAGACGTCCCGGACCGCACACGCCAGGGGTCGCGACCGCGTCCCGCCCCCCCGGCCGCCGCCCCCGACCCGCACCGGCGGACGCCCCGAATAGCAACTCTAAACGGCCCGGGCGGCCGGCCGCTACTGCGTGTCTCCACACGCCCCTCCCCTCCCCTCCCGTCCCGTCCCGTCCCGTCCCGTCCCGTCCTCTGCTCGTCCCGGCCCCGCTGCTGGAGCCCCTCCAACGTGGAGTGGCGGTGGAGCTGCCGGGAGTGAAACGGGGGAGGGGAGGGTCGACGCGGTAACGTTGACTGTGGCCGGGGGGTGGGCGTGGTCGACGGGGACGGCGGCGGTCGCGGGGGCGACACCGGGACGTCGGCAGGGACGGGAATGGCGGAGATGGATACGGTGCCGGCAGGAGCCGTGGCGGAGGCCACGGTGAGGATGGCAAGGGCGGGGGCGGTGGCGGCGAGAGGGAGGGCGGGGCTTGAGGCGCCGCTGGTGGGGGGTGGATGGGGGGGGGGTCGGTGCCATCGCGGCGGCCGCCGTCGCGAGGCGAGCCCGAGCGCGCCGGTCATTACACGATGTTAGCAGGATTTAACACGGTGGCGCTGTCAACGCCCCAGTGGCTGCTCGACGCGGCGCGGCATGGGGGTGGGGGTGGAGAGGCCGCAGGAGGGGAAGCAACAGAAGGAAAGAGCAACCAAGATTTGGGGACAGGCCCTTTAGTTCAGATTTGCTGCTTTCTCGTACTGAAGAGTCGTATCTGAACGCGATTAAATCCATTCGTAACTTATTTCTTCACGTTCCTTCCCTGACCTTCACAAACACAAATTGGATCTAAATACGTCTCTAAATCTCCCAACGAAATTCACACATGCCGAATATGTTATGGTTTCTATGGTACGATATGGTTAGAAATGCACTGGTTTTTCATTTGTATTTCTTTTGGTAATAGGTGTTCATATAACCGAATGAACCCTAAATGAACGAATGTAAGGATGAGATACACAAATACATAAATTGTCGCATCTACCAATTGAAAAAAGGAAATATATTAAGCCATATATTTAACATAAGCTTCGATTTACGGTTGTCCTACGATAAATGCTTTTGGGGAATATCAGTTGCGTGTCTTGACATTAGTTAATTATTTCTTTAAATAGTTATAATATATCTTTTTGTTGGATATACAATTCATATTACAATGAACTTGTATGAAACAGACTTATTAACGTAAAAATAAAAAGCAACAAAGTTTTTGAAGCATGAAAATGAATATACAAGGCAGAAAATGATACATCTGCAATGAACAATAACTAAACTGTGCCATAGAAGAAAACGACCGAAATGGAGAGTGAATTAGGTAGGACGTGAGGTGACAATTCTGCAGGAAAGAAAGAGACGAAGGATTATTGTTGACAAATATACTACAAGGATGAAGAAAAAACAAAGAGAAAAATAATCGATGTAAGGAATATTACTAAAACGGAGAATCCAAAAGAACAAAATTTAATAATATGAAAAATGACAAACCAACAACATATTAAAATAGAAAAAGTAAAATAAGTCCTGTGATTAAAAGTCGATGACGGTTGTGAGGGAAACACTGAATAAATTTGATGATTTTTTTATAAGAGAAACATCCACGTTCTCAAAATCTATAAGGGCGAAGAAACCATTCGATGACCATTGTCTTACAGTCAAGAAGGTGCACACTTGCTCCAGTGAAGTTCTAGGTCGAATATATTGCGTCATGGCGACGGTCGTAACCGTTTAGGTCCACTTTCGTTTATCTTCAAAAGGCGAGTGCTCTGAATGTTGTCCAGCATGATTAAAGAAGCGAGAGAAGTAGCAACGATACGAGAAATGTTTTATTCCAAACATCTACGAAGGAGGTGGAGACATCATTTATTGCAATGATGAAAAATGAGAATATGATATTCTGCGTAAGTAATATATAAACATCAAATTACGTAAAATAAGCAACGTAAATTAAAGCAGAATTAAACCAAAAAGAAAAGAGCACATTATTTTCTGAAAGAAGGTAACGTAACATTAGCATGATATGGAAGATAAACATTGTTGGTTCGAACAATAATTACTTAGTCTCTCTTCATTAGAAGCGTCTCAAACGTCATTTTGGAGTAATATTTTACAATAATAACTACGATAATTACGGAGACAAAATTAAATACACAGCAGCAGTAACCAAAAGCTTAATTCCAAGAGCAATTAAATTCGTTTTTTTTTTTTTTTGACAGTATTACAAATACTTCAAAATTTTACGACTGGAGATTTACATCCAGATAATACCGGCACGAATAGAAGAGTCAAATCGATTCTGGCGAGGCATCGGCATGCACTGGCGGGAACCTTCCACTAAATAGAGCATCGCTCGGAAATCAAAACATCCGACCTTCAAGCACCCTCACAATCCCCAGCGCTCCTATGCAACTCCATCGAGGCAGAAACGTTCCACTATGTCGTAAATTTCTCGACGGGGTCCATGAATCTGAAGGGACGATTTAGCCGCTGTAACGCTTCTCTCTTGATGCAAAATGCACCACGATTCGCCGTTTCACTACTCTCTGGAACGCACAGTACAAGGGACTGCATTGTTCCCACAAAGACCGAGTGTTCTCGGAGAACACTGCAGCATTCATGCCCGTGGCAATTTGACATGAAGTGTCAGCAAAAAATACGTGTACGATGAGTGTTTATGATGAGTATTTGCCAGAAATAGTTATGCAGGCGCGTATTTAGATTGTGCTTCTCGTGAATTTACAAAGAGAAACACGCTGTTACTCGTTTAATTATACTGCTTTATGAAACAAAGTAATTGCGAACAATTGCTTAGGCGCATTAAGCAAGAGCATGTTTACGGGAAAATATGATCAAGGCCATTAGAAAATAAACTCGACTTGTCAACTGCACTGCACACTCATAACTATAAATAAGTACACGCTTAAATAGTACAAACAGAATATGTTTCGTCCGTTCTAAGCCGAAACATAAAAAAATAATATATCTGTTCTCTTATAAACTTGCAATGTAAAAACAACACACAGGCATTGGCAACACGAAAAAACGATTTTGGTATTTTCTTGAGCCCTCATTTCGCTAGTTGCGAGGGGGTGGGGGGGCCTGATTATTTTGTTGATAGGACTATTATATGAAATATGTAACTTGTTTTTCGGTTAAAAATAGTTTATATTACCCGGTAGCAAACATTTCTTGTTATCAGAATTTGTTAACAAAAATTTGTTGCCATAATTTATTATGAATTCAACAAAACGGGTAGGGGGTAGGTATGCCGGAGTTAGAGAAAACGTGTGTGTATAATAGGTAAATCGTTAGTATTATTTAGAGTTCGTCCCATAACTACTCAACTATTATGACTTATCAACGAAATTTTACTGGAACGCTTGAATTTGTGGCAGTTAAATAGTTTTTTATTACAGCTCGAAACCTCTGTCAAGATAACAGCCAGTCTTCAGAACGAAAAAAATTTAATTTCCACTTTTCAAATATTTTCCTACTTACATATTCTGTATCGCATCTCAGTAAGTCGTTTCTCAATCAGTTTTACATTTCCCTTATGTTGTTTTACACTTAAATGAAAATGGAATTATAATTATTCAGGAAATAAACGTGCATTTATTTACCCAATTTTTCAATTATTGGAAATTTTCATCTATTCAATTTTTTGTACAATGAATTTCACAACTTAAATTGTAAAGAATAAAGTATCACAAACCAAAACCTAAAATATACATGAGAAAGAGAAATGTGTTGTCAAATGCGTAATCATCTACCCGTTATTTTCATCCCGATAAAATAACCACATGACTTCCTTGAAAATGCGTAAAAAGTTTAAAAATGATCCAATCGATTTTGTTGCACTCGCCTGCGCATATATAAGACGAGAATTCGTATGCACAGACTCATTCATATGTAGAACCCAATAGGCGCAGTACGAGCGTCCAGTTTAGAACGTCTCTAAATATCTTTGAATGCATAAAATATCCAACATAAGAGAGCTATGGTTTGTTCAGACCTCGAAGAGAAATAAAAATGTAGACAAAACCGCTTAGCTAGTTTACCCGAGGCGCGAAAAAATACAGGAGCGGTCACTGCACTGCCAACGACAGAAGTAATCAAGTCTAACCTATTCCCAGAATGCCCAAACATTTTCTTCCTGGAAACTCGATCGAAGAAAAAAATTCTCTATCACTTACGGCTGAAAGTACTTTTTCAGCATTTTTCAAATAGGATGAGGGTTTATTGATAAGATAAGGGTTAATAGAATAAATATAACGGATAAGAGTAAATAGGATAAGGGTTTATTGATTTGAATATTCAATATAATTCATTCTTTAACATTATACTGACATTCCGTTTTTAAAAAGTATATAAAATCACTTAATAAAATTTAATGCATTTGATTCGCAGAAGAGAAATCTTCGAGACATTTCATCGGGAGCATCTTCAAATTCTCCGAAAATCACTGGGTGTAATCTCGAATATGAGACAGAAGTGTGATTGCATTCTGAGTGTGATATAATTGCAAATAACACCTTGCATGAACACATTTTAAACTTATTTTATTCGATTCCTATTTGAAGAGACATTAAAGAGTAAAGCAATTTAAAATCGACGCTTCTAAGGAAGTTTAAAGAAGACAAATTCTAGAATGTATTAAGAATAAAATATTTTCACAAATTATTGATAGAATATAATTTAAAGAAACATTTTTCAGGAATCAGTGTACAAGACAGAAAGTAATTATCATTGTATGAGCAACCTTGAAATATATAATGATACCATTCCTACTGGGGTAACCAATTGAACAATCTCCGGAAGTTAAAATAATTTTTCGAAAGAGAAATGGTATTTTCAATCAGTATGAAAGACTACAATTAATTGTGTTTTTATTAAAAAACATTTCTGTTCTATAGTAGTATTTCTTTTTGCAAGCGCTCGAGTGCCTATCATCACAATAAGAACATACTATTCAGATAAAAACTTTTCCTCCCTTTTCACTTTTCTACGCTGTGCCTACGATAATATTGCAATCAGATGAATCGTCCAAGACTTAAATTTGTGATAAAATATAAAGTGAAAGCGATAGTTACAAAACCAATTTCTACATAAATAGCGAGGAAAAAAAGGAAAGAAAAACGAAAATTCGCACTGAAATAGGAGTTTTTCTGCCACAAATTCGCCGTTTTCCGGTGCACGATTACATAACTTCTCTTCTTACAAAGAACTTCGTAAGGCGAGAGAGTAAAAATGGAGGTTCGGTTTCGTGGTCAGGGAAGGCTGGTGGTAGGAAAGGGGGTGGCGCGATTCGGAGATAGAGGACGTCCCTGAGGACAGCGTAAGAGGGAAAGGGGGATCAAGAGCGCAGCAAGGGTGACGAAAATTAAGGGGAGGTAGAGAGTGGGGCCTAATGAGGTAGCGGGGGCGGCAGGCGATAATCGAATTCTAGAGGTGGCGGTGATCCAAAGATGTGCAGGGGACCCAGTGCATAAAGTGGCGGAAACGCTAGAGATAGATGGAGTGGGGAGGCAGGCAGAGATTGGTGACGGAGTAACAGTGATGGTGTGAATTGAAGGGTTGTAGGAGTCGAGTTTCGTGCAATGAACAGGGAACGAAATGGGAATTGTGATTGGGGCAGCAATTGTTTGGATAGAAAGAAACTGACAGTGATTAAATGAGCTGCTCTCAGAATTGGTGAAATTGCTCACTCATGAAACTTTTAAAAGAGATATTCAGCTGAAGAAAAAATTATACAAACATGAACAGTACAGAGATCATACATCCGGAGAGATGGAAGAAAATAATTACAAAAGTCAATAATGAAGTAATAAAAGTAAGTTAGATGCTTTAAACACGAGTTTTACAAAAGAAAAACGTGTATAAAATCATCAAAAATACCAACTTTTTAAAGCGAATGAATACTTAGTGTCCTTCAGTGCCGATGAAGACTCATGTTATTATAAAGCGAGGAACAATAAAATCTTGGTTTTACAGAATCTTAGAGCATGCTTCTTTAATAGCATTTGTATTACATTGATAGCATTACCGATTTACATTATAAGGAATGCCTCAGGGTTCAAAATACTAGAAGGGCTCAAATAAAGAAAATATTAAATTACTCATCTTACATCACAATCATTACAGTGTTATATTGTTCGATCAATTTTATTTTTCACTTACAGAATTTATTCTTTCACACAATTTCGTCTCAAGCTATTCCGGTCTTGGTACACTATGAATCCTTTAGTATAACCGCAGTCTTAGATTAGAGAGAAATGTCCGATGGGTATGCTTGCGACGCAGTGGTAGTTCATGAACGATTTAGGCCTAGAAAGGATTAAACTCTTGTCTCAAAGTAAAAACCTCTCACCCCATTTCTATTTCTTCAATTGTTATTTTTCTCCTTATTCCCTTTATAATCTAAAAATACCTTATCTGATCAAACTTTCACGAAAACTAATTTTCGGTTTTCTTGCATCTAATGCAATTATTCACTCTGGCTTCTTAAACATTGTGTTTACATAAAAACGATGAAAACTAAGGGGATGGAAACGGTAAGTCATGCATTTAAGCGAATCAAAGTATTCCAATGTCATCAGAGAGCAGTCAAAACTTATGTTTAACACAAAAGCGGCATTGATGATTACTCGCATCATCTTTTGCATCTGGGCTCTTCATTTGTCGCATTTACTTGGTCCCTTGCGGGTGGCGCGCCGGCCAGCGCTGATGCGATGCGGCAGAAACTAAGGAAAGACGGAAGTGCGACGGCAGCCCGCGTCCGCCAGTGGCGTGTCTCTGGCAGAGCAGCGACAGCCACTGTCACACTGTCACAGAGGCGCCGGGACTAGCGACAGCAAATTTTACCAAAACATCGATGCATCGACGTTTCGATGCATCGACGTTTCGATGCATCGACGTTTCGATGCATCGACGTTTCGATGCATCGACGTTTCGATGCATCGACGTTTCGATGCATCGACGTTTCGATGCATCGACGTTTCGATGCATCGACGTTTCGATACATCGCTAAAGAGTTTTCGATGTCGATGACGAAAGAACATCGATGTTTTAATTATAGACTAATAAACATGCTATTTTCCTATCCATTTTCAATTACAGTGCGTGAAAGGGATTAATTTAATTGTTTGGTTACCAGCATGTTAGTAGTATGTTAATAAAAATTATTATCGAATCTAAAGAATAAAATTAACAATAAAGAACATCGTGTTTCGCTACTTTACCCTTTAGTCACTTCCATTCATACACCATCAAAGTAAAACCACCTAAAATTCCCTCAGATTACACAAGCAAAATGTGCAGCGTGATAAAGAGGATGACGCAAAACAACGATATTGCTGTGGATTGCCGCTACTCTACAACGTGCTTAAACCCCTTTATTAAAAAAACTTCTACATTAAACATTTAAAAAACGTCGATGTTTTTGCAACAAAATATCGACGTGAAGAAAATATCGAATCGATTGAAGTTAATAAATTGATGTTTCTAGTGGAAAACATAGATATTTTTTAAAAAATCGACGTTTTTGTCATCCCTAGTCGAGACACAGTTCCACGCAGCACAAGGCTCAATCGGGTCAGGTGCTGTCAGGAAGATCATCGGCCGAAGAGTGTTCCTCACAAAGTACGAACGAACAGACGGGTTCATATGAATACTTCTGGAAATAAAATGCACCAAAAATAACAAAAGATACACCTTTTCATGTCTCGTCAATTCCTCTGACTTTTACGGTTTCTACTTGCTTGGAATTTGAGTTAAATATTAGATAAAATAAAATATAATTCAAAAATAATTAAAAAGAAGGATAAAAGGAAGAAGATCGGAAATAAGAAGGGACAACTTAGAGAAGAAAGAAAGAAAGGAAAGAAGTCCTGGAAATATAAAGAAAGAAAGGTAAGAGGAAAGAAGAAAAAAAGTGTTCCCACCTTTTAAAAACAAGCATATTTTCGATTAGAACAGCTTTAACATACTCCTAACATTCAATAAGTGAGAGTAGAAATTACTCTTTAATTACTGGTGGGTTTACCTTTATCGTTTTCTCTTATTGCATGTGTCTTAAAAATTCAGAAATAGTTTACACACTGATTTTTTAAACTTCGGAATTGACGGTCATTTGGCTGAGTCAAGAATGAACATCTCCAATCAATCGACAACAGAAATGAAAATAATTATTTACTGAATAAAATCGGTGGTAACCGCACAAATATTGTGAAAAATTCATAATAATGGGTAAAATAGAAATAATCTACAATAAAATGTGTATTTTAGGCTACATTCATGTGTTTCATTAGAGCATGTACACATGTTTCGAGAAATTTTACAACTTCAGTGCTCCCTATCAAATATTTAAATGAAAACAAAATATATAAAGAAAAAATATAAGAAATTTACGGAAAAAACGATACAATGAATTAATACAATTCAATAAAATATAACACATCCAAGTAACGAGGGACAAAACACAACTCTTAAACATGCATTCTTGCCAGTTCCATTCTGTGCTCTAGGAAACCTACTAAAAAGGTGTGTGTGTGTGTGTGTGTGTGTGTGTGTGTGTGTGTGTGTGTGTGTGTGTTGGGAGGTTGAGGATATTCAGTAAAGCACTACGTTTTACTTTGCTTTTGTCATTAAAGTAGGAGTAAAATGATTTTCTCTCAATTTTAGAATTTCGAAATTTTGTAATGTATTTAATGTTCGTACTTATGTTTCAACACGCCCCCAAATAAGTTTCAAAAATTTTTCATGTTTAACGGCCACGTTTTGAACCACGTTACTTCAACAAGTGAGCATTTTAAATCATTGATTTTTATTGAAAAGAATGTAATGGTTCATTTTATACTTCTCTGTATTTACATTAATTATTATGTATCTATTTTGTTTTCCTTTATATATATATGAAAGGAAACACTGAAGGTGATGTAAAATTCTTCAAATGGAGTATGCTGCAATGTAACATCTGAATGTAATGTAAAATACAAATTTTATTATTGAGATAATTTCTATTTTATCCTTCCCAATTATCTGTGACTAAAAGAATCGATCATCGCCATAAAAACTATTCTTGACAACAAATTTTACGAATACACTGCATATATGTATCAAAGTATGACTGGTTATTAAAAAGAAATAATAGAAATAGAATCTCTAATTAAAATTGTTTCCATTCAGCATCATTTTTATTTAATGCTTTTAATTTCATTTGGATCAGATACTTATTTTCGTTTTATTTGAAAGCAAATACTTTGTGCAGACATATGCTATCACATTCGCTACACAGGTGTGCGGAAAGGTATTTTGCCTGGACGCAAAATTACCCATGTACGCCCGAGATGACACAGGTGGGCGAGCGAGCACAATGTGTTTCTGGCTGCAGGCAGATGATGTTGCAAAATGAAATTAACTAAAGCTCAATGGTTACAATGGTTCGCAACCTATTTATTCACAAGAACTATCAAAATATTTTTAATGTAAAACGCACTGCACTAGCGTGGTTTCATACAGTGCGTTCCGCACACACATTTATTTGGGTGCGACAAATCCATAAAATAAAAGATCATATGTGAGAGAGAACGTTAATACGATATCCAAAGAAATATGCAAAAAATGGAAAGACGTCAAGCAGCAACGACAATAGTGCAAACATACTTTATTTTCAAATAGACGCTGATGCAAAATTATCGAAACAACCTGACGCAAGGAAAAGTGAAAATACGTGGTTCTTAATAATTCACTCCCTAGGAAAACAAGAATTTAGACGTATGATTAATACCCCCATCACAGAGTAGTTCGTAATTATTTACAAAACATTTCATTGTATAATTTCTAATAACATAATATGAAATTATCCAATGGAATATTTCGTATATACGTTTTTGTGAAAGGTAAACAAAAAAACAACGCGCAGACATTAAAAAACACGGACAGGCGACGGAATGTAATTGAAATCCACATGGGAAAAGGAACGCACAGGCAAGGAGGAGATGGTCATAAATACTTGTATTAATGGTGGGCGGATGCATGACGGCACCGCACGTATAAATTAAAAGCAGAGGTAGTAAAAGGCACGTGTTCAAAAAGACGCAAAGTGCAGGTAGCGGAGGCAGCCGCGTCCGGCACGGCGGAAAGGCAGAGCAGCGACGCAAAGGCAGCCGCGAGCGCCCCTCGCGCCGAGGCGCAGTGCGGCCACTTCGCAGGGCACGAGGCCGGCGGTCGCCGCGCGAAAGTGCTCCGCGACTTCAACGCGGGTAAACGGGTGGTGCCGTCACAGCACGAGTCTAATGTGACCCCCTGCCTTTGCCGCTGAAAACAAGCAACCCTTTTCTATTACGTTGGCACCGATTTCGCTCTTATCGACATTTTGTTCTTTGCCAATATTTCCCTCCGTATCCTTTGTCTGGTGTTCCCACATTCGTATTTTCGTTGCTTCCTTTCCACGGCCGTTTCTCCGAATCCCTTTCCCAGCACCTAATTTCTGGTCTTTGGTCATTTTTCTGAACTCTCAGCATCTTTCTCCACAACTTCTGTTCCCATCATTACGTGAATATTCCGCCTTTTACATACTGCGTGCAGTAATTCTCTTCTTCAGACGTCCACATATTCCTTCCCCGTATTTACAAGATCACCCTCCACTACTCAACCTCGACAACTTCATTACACCTTCTCTTCGCTGAACGGAAATCTCGCTCCCATTGTCAGGTTGGAGATCCTTAACAGAAGCAATTCATATTCCCATAGTTTAGATACCTATATTCCCCTCTTTGTCCGCATACTTCGTAACCTCTTATTCCGAATCCGCCACCGCTGCCATTACCACCTCCACACACATTGCAGGCAGCCCGCGCGCCGCAGGTGCCGAAAAGGCCTCTGGCAAAAGGCGGGCGGGAGGGGGAGGGGAGGGGTGAGGGGGCGGGGCGGCGGCGAGGGCGTCCCCGGGCGCGGCCGCGAGCGCCGACGGCCGTGGTTGGAGAGAATTTAAAAAAAGCGCCGACTCCCGCGAGGGCGACAGACGGTCGCTCTTGTAACAAACGGCCCGGCAAAGGTAATGGAATTGGGGGCGGGCATACGGGCGCGCCCTCGCCTTGCACAGCGTATCCTCTCGCCGTCCCCGCCTTGCACAGCGCATCCCGTCCCTGTTCTAGCTGTCCTCGTCATGCTTGCCGTCTCCACCGACCCCGCCGTCATCATCCTCGTCGTCCTCGTCGTCCTCGTCGTCCTCGCCGCCCTCGCCGCCCTCGCCGCCCTCGCCGCCCTCGCCGCCCTCGCCGCCCTCGTCGCCCTCGTCGCCCTCGTCGCCCTCGTCGCCCTCGTCGCCCTCGTCGCCCTCGTCGCCCTCGTCGCCCTCGTCGCCCTCGTCGCCCTCGTCGCCCTCGTCGCCCTCGTCGCCCTCGTCGCCCTCGTCGCCCTCGTCGCCCTCGTCGCCCCCGTCGCCCTCGTCGCCCTCGTCGCCCTCGTCGCCCTCGTCGCCCTCGTCGCCCTCGTCGCCCTCGTCGCCCTCGTCGCCCTCGTCGCCCTCGTCGCCCGCGTCGTCCCCGCCGTCCCCGCCGTCCCCGCCGTCCCCGCCGTCCCCGCCGTCCCCGCCGTCCCCGCCGTCCCCGCCGTCCCCGCCGTCCCCGCCGTCCCCGCCGTCCCCGCCGTCCCCGCCGTCCCCGCCGTCCCCGCCGTCCCTCGCCGTCCCCTCGCCGTCCCCTCGCCGTCGCCCTCGCCGTCCTCGCCGTCCTCGCCGTCGCCTCGCCGTCGCCCTCGTCGCCCTCGTCGCCCTCGTCGCCCTCGTCGCCCCCGTCGCCCCGTCCTCGCTATCCCCATCCCCCATCTACCCCACCGTCCCCGCCGTCCCGCCGTCTTCGTTTGTCCTCGCTGTCCCCGCCGTCTCGTTGAGCCCGCCGTCCTCACCTATCCCACAGCCCCCGCCGTCCCCAAAGTTCCGCCGTCCTCGTCGCTCTCGGCATCACCGCCGTCTCCGCCGACCCAACCGTCCCGCCGTCCTCCCGATCTCCTTTTCCCCGACCCTCGCAAAGTCTGTCGCTATGCGTCACCGTTTCCACCAACTCATCCCACCCCCCGCGGGAGCCCCCTCCCCTCCGCCACCCGTTGTCCAAAGCTGGCGCCGCGGTCCCAAAGCCAGCCACGCGTGCCGGCCCGGCCATCCGCCACACAGACAAGCAAGACTTCTAAAGCCTAGTTATTGCTTTGCACGGAGAGAGACATACGTGAACATTAATGAACTACCCATCACAGAGCGAGTCGACCTCTGTAGGTGGGAGAGAGAACTACGTAAGGTAGCATGGTGCAAGAGCCGCTTCTGTGCGCGAGCTATGAAAGAAATTACGCTAGTTACTTCTTTATGTGCTCTGGGCGCCAAATTTAATTCAATGAAGAGACGAAAACGGCGCGCTTAGTAACGTTCGTTCACAAGAACTTTTTGTAACCATTTTTCGTACCGAGCAGTGTAATATATACATTTACTTCTTTTGCACATCTACCCTGTACGTGACTGAAAAAAAATATTGTAATTACTTTCAATCAGGTATTTGCTTCATTCAAGAACAAAGGTAAAAGATCATAGCTTATTTCAACCCAAAATTAATAGTAATTCAGCTTTGAATATATCCTTGAAAGAAAATTAATTTATAAAAGAAAATACAGAAATACATTCTAACTAAAAATAAAATGATAAACTAATTAGTCAGTTTTGAAACGTTCGGGACGCAATGTACAGTGACTTCTTTACAAGCATATATTTTTCTAAAATACTGATTGCCAAGAGAGACATTCCTTTGGTAACATTATGAACAAACCAAAATTTATTGAAAATGTGTTTGTACTTATGATGTTATGTTTCCATGAAAATTTAATAATTTCATGTAGCATGTACAGACATAGATATTATTGGTATTCAATTTCATTAATGATAGAAAAACGTTTATTTAGGACGCAGAGAGTGTGCGTATCTATGTTTCAAACAAATCATCCATCAATACCGACACCTTCCATTCAGAAAATCAATGGAAGGGTCTTCATCACAGATAGTACAAATTTCACATCGACCACTGTCGAAAGGAATCCGACCAACATAGCGGAACCCGTTGAGTTTTCCTTCATGTCACTGTCCAATCGTAGTTTTTCTGTTAAAGAAATGAATTTGTTTATATTATTTGAAAGAACGTCAAAAAAACCTTTTTTATTTTGTTTCTTCTTTCACGGCATTTCTGCATTTCACGGGCATTGATATAAAATTTCTATAACATTATAGGATGAGAGAGAGTGAGAGTGAGAGAGAGAGTGAGAGTGAGAGCGAGAGCGAGAGTGAGAGCGAGAATGAGAGTGAGAGTGAGAGCGAGAGTGAGAGTGAGAGCGAGAGTGAGAGCGAGAGTGAGAGCGAGAGTGAGAGCGAGAGTGAGAGCGAGAGTGAGAGCGAGAGTGAGAACGAGAGTGAGAGCGAGAGTGAGAGCGAGAGTGAGAGCGAGAGTGAGAGCGAGAGTGAGAGCGAGAGCGAGTGATAGAGAGTGAGAGAGTGAGAGCGAGAGAGCGAGAGCGAGAAAGGAGTAAGAAAGCGAGAGGAGAGAGCGAGAGAGAGCGAGCGAGAGAGCGAGCGAGAGTGAGAGAGCGAGAGCGAGAGAGCGAGAGAGCGAGAGCGATTGAGCGAGAGGGAGAGAGCGAGAGGGAGAGAGCGAGAGTGAGAGAGCGAGAGTGAGAGAGCGAGAGCGAGAGAGCGAGAGCGAGAGAGCGAGAGTGAGAGAGCGAGAGTGAGAGAGCGAGGAGTGAGAGAGCGGGAGAGGAGAGGAGCTGAAAGTGAGAGAGCGAGAGGAGAGAGCTGAGAGTGAGAGAGCGAGAGTGAGAGAGCGAGAGTGAGAGCGCGAGAGTGAGAGCGAGAGTGAGAGCGAGAGTGAGAGAGCGAGAGGAGAGCGAGAGTGAGAGAGAGCGAGTGGGAGAGAGCGAGAGTGAGAGAGAGCGAGAGAGAGGAGAGCGAGAGAGCGAGAGAGAGCGAGAGAGAGCGAGAGAGAGCGAGAGAGAGTGAGAGAGAGAGAGCGAGAGTGAGAGAGAGAGTGAGAGAGAGAGTGAGAGAGAGAGTGAGAGAGAGTGAGAGAGAGTGAGAGAGAGTGAGAGAGAGTGAGAGAGAGTGAGAGAGAGTGAGAGAGAGTGAGAGAGAGTGAGAGAGAGTGAGAGAGAGTGAGAGAGAGTGAGAGAGAGTGAGAGAGAGTGAGAGAGAGTGAGAGAGAGTGAGAGAGATATTTTCAGATAGTTAAGGAGGCTTGATAATGTCCTTAGGATAGCTTGAGTAGATTCCTTGTGGTTGTCTACAAGTCTTACCTAGATGGTAAGTTGCTGCAGCTGGGGATTCTGGTAATATATCATCAAATTTTCTTGAAAATTTGATAATATAAGTTTGAATGGATTTGATTTTTAATTATCTACATAGTTGTTCATTGCTTATAATCCACGGAGCTTTGGTAAGTTTTCTGAGGCACTTATTTTGTACAGTTTGCAGTTTGTTTATGTGCCTACGGGTTGCTTTTATCCAAACGGGGCTCGCGTAGGTTAGTGAGGATGTGATTGCTAATTTGTAAATTACTTTACCTAAAAACATTCTTATTCTGAAGTTAAATTAACTTAGGACACGGGCAAAATCTAACAATTATCTTCTATATTCATCAAATCATCTATATTCGGGATAAATCTCTCAAATGATGACTCATATTTAAATATAATTAACAACAAATTTAAATCAGATGCCGAATTGTAACCTCCCTGTCAATTTGAATTATCAAAATACAGTCGTAGCCCAAGTATACTGGTCGTAAGCCAGGAGACTGTGCTTCGATTCCTGCTCGGAAAGACAATTCTTTGAACAATTTGGACTATTAAATGAAATTATATTGAAACACTGATCACAAGAAACATAATAATTATTAACATTTTACTAAGACGTTTGAATCCAGTACCAACCCTTCTTGAATATTGAGACTTTTAACTTGCTGATTCAAGCAAAGAGAGCTGGTAGTGTCAGTAGTGAATAATTCATAAACATGTACGTTCCCTGGATTGTAAAAAGTTGGGGCTTGAACCGAGTATTTTTGAGGATCGCCGTCAGCATTGAGAAACTAAACGTTACTTCTATACACATGTTTATATATTTAATATTATGACCTACCATTTATCGAATTGTAACATTTGGAGGGAAGTTCCTACATTACATATACAAAGAACTGAAGTAAGTTTGAATTTACCAAGTGAGATTGACGAAAGATAATGGAGTAAGGACCTGCGTAAAAAATATCATAGTGATTATATTCATTTGAAGAAACTCGTATTAACGAGTCCTTGACCATTGTCGATCACATCCTACCACTGTCGAAAGAAAATAGCGCAGAAAATGCCCTGATCTGATGACCTCGCTTTTCTAGACACATCTCCACCATTTTTCATTTATTCGATCTATCGAAGAGACCCTTTATTCTAAAGGAGTAGGTAGTAAAAAGAAGAAGTACAACTTGGGGAAAAACCTTCAAATACTTCATTCTTATCATCGACGTCTCATCATACAAGTTAATATCACCTCATTCTTTTCCAACATTTTTCTTCTCTTCAATTCTTCCGTCCTTTCCTGGCGCCGTTGTGGTTCCCTTATTGGTCATAAAAGGAAGATCAGTGGGTCAGCCAGTCCCTTTCCTACACTAGCACTCTGGGAATCTTTGACAATATGGCGTCCGTCGTAAAGAGTTCCAGATTCATAACACTTTTGTCTGCCACTAATGGTGGAGGTTTGCGAGAACGTTTAAACCAAAGAAAGTAAGCGGCAATCGATGCATTCATTGAAAAATTAGTTCTAAAATCCGTTCAGAAAACGAATGGTATTCTAACAAATGAAGATTAACATTCAGAGCAGTAAAACATATGAGTCCCAAGAGAGCGTTATGAAACTCTGCTCCAATTAAAAAGACAAGAATTTATTTCGGTGCTTTAAAATGCAAAAAATAGACATACACCCATAGTATTTTGCAACTATAAGTCTTTTACTTTTACAGCCAATATAATAGAAATTCCGAAGCGTCGATACATATTTACAAAATAAGCAAAAGCGATTATGAAGAAATTTTAATATCCGTACGCTAATCACAAATCATACATATGGTTTTGCATGATTGTAGCAATCCTGACATATTAAGAGGATTCACTGGGATAGAGTGATATATTTTAGAAACGTCCACATGAACCTTATCTACAAAGTGATCTCAAAGAACGATTGCTTATCTTTAAATCATTCATATTGCTTCAAAATTACTCGCACGAAATGAATTTTTCAATCAATTCGCAGAATCAAATACACTGAAATTCTCGAATGCTGTCGGAACGGAGTGAGCGCCATTCACTTCAGGACTAAATGACAACTCTACGATTTGTGGCGCTTTTGTAATCTCGCTTCAGTATCATCTATACCAAGTTATTTTATACCCAAGTTTAGGTAAATGTACACTTGTTAATTTTGTCTCATGGAAGTTTGTCGTAAATGAAACCCACTAATGTATGGTGGACATTGACAGACCATTTGCATCAGATGCGTCGCTACTTCAATAAGTGTTAAATGTAACGACATTGTGTTTTTTTTTTACGAAACTATCCCAAAATTTTCCTTTAAGAGATATATTGTTGCGCTTAATCTCCTTCTTTATTGGATAAACCCTTTGTCCACAATAACAGTGGACAGTGATTGTTGTGATTTCAAAATTATGTGTTCAAAATACCGAAAACCACTCAATTACAGCAATCAGTGCAACATTTTATGATTTTCACGCCATTGTACTGTACTGAAAAGAGCTTGTCATTAAATAACTATGAAGGCTAGATAGTCATTTAATGGATGTTTAGAATAGAATTAACTCAACGTTGACGGGCTTTTTTCTTTGTCAACTAATAAGAATTTTTCAAAAGTCGATTTTCTTGAAGAGAAGAAAGTGCCGAGCATAAAAATATGCCAACTCTAGAAGATTTTAGGCCAAAAATACTATTTCCGCTGATCATTCAGTGAAGATTTTCTATATTCGAACACAGATTTTTCAGTTGAAGCGCTCAGGGCAGTAACGGAATACGCTACACTGGCCGCAGTAAATCTGTCGCTATTTGAAAATGTTAATTAATATTCGTGAATATTAATGACTTTAGTCAACGTGCGTCATCTTGTTACTGCCTCAAGTTTTTCATTAGTATAGAAAACATAATAACGAGTTACGCCACACTTTCCCCCAAATCGAGGTATTAGCGTATAGGAATAGCGGGAGGTTTCCTGTGGTTGGCGTGGTATCTCCAACGACCCCAATCCCTTCAATTATACAAAAGATTTCAAAATCATTATTCCTATGGTTTTTGGAGTAATCTACGTTCTCATATTTTTGAATGCAAACCTGTCCATAAAATAACTACAGCAAAAATCGGACTCGTAGTCCTTGAAACGTATCCTCCAGCGATGGTTATACTCTGCGAAAGCTGAACATTCACGACGACGGCGGTGGAATCTTCGCAGACAAAACCTCCCCGACGAAAATGACAACCGACCACAACCGGAAACCCGACGACAGCGGAGCATCGTGCAGCGAGATCTCCCGCGAGGGCGAGAATTCTCGAAGGTCACACAAGTTATCGGCTCGCGGCTTTGCACCCAGGGGTTCAGTCGCCGCAGTCGCCGCGCCAGTCGGTAATCCTCGGCGGCGGCGGCGGCGGCGGCGGCGGCGGCGGCAGCAACGCTCCTGGAGAACGGCGCTTCGTTCGCCCGCTCGCTGCTTCCGAACGTTCTGGAAGACTACGCGATCGCACGACCTCGCAACGGCGGCGATAACCCCTTCTCGCGCATTCCACCACCCCCTCCCCTCCCCTCCCCAAACCCTTTAGATTCCACTGCGAACTTTTGGCAAGCGATTCGCCAAGAATCCGAGTTTCCCTTTCCACCCTTCTAGGTTTCCTCGTTTTCTTTTCGCTTTTGTTTTGGTTCAATTAAAATAATGAATGGTCTCGACGCTTCGGTTGCGAGTGCGCGACTGTATAAATGTGAAAGGATATGCACATTCATTATGTTAACCACAGTACACTCCCGAGAAGAGTAAAGCACGGGGGCAGACCCGGAGAAGGGGAGGGAGAGAGAGAGAGAGACGTACCAACCTGCACACAAATGCGACGCCAGTAGGTTGAACTGAATAATTGAATTCCTGATGAGGTCGCACCTTGCGAGACATTGTGACCCGGGGGCTGAAGTCTCCGCAGACAAACGTCTCTTGCCTTCGCGGCCCCGTTCAACCACCCCCGCGCCTAGGGCCCGCTTCGCCGAGGAACGACGTCGAGCTAACAAGAGGAGCAACGAGGCAGGCAAATACCTACAAACGCCAAATGTAAGTCAAACACAGTGCGGGATGACACTTCGCCGAACAAACAGACGCATAACAAATAACAGCACCGGACCGTTTGAACAAGAGGAAAAAGTATGGAAGGTGTGTTTCCCGACGGCAAAGTTGAGACGACGGTTTTCTTTCTTTCTTTTTTTTTTTTTTTTTTTTTTTACGATGATACGAAACGAACCGTAAAGGGAGTGACAAATTGCGTTCTTGGCTGCTGAGATAACTGCCTTGCTGAATTTGTCCAAGTTGACGTTTGGACTCTCGTGGTAACAGCATGTGATTTTCACAATCGAAGACCAACAAATCCTTTTAACTGTCCTGTCAATCTCAACACTAAGAATAAAATATAACTGCCATGCCTTAAATATCACGTATGACCGCTTCCTCATCGAGCGGTTCTTTTCTCACTAACCCACATTAAAGCAGCAGCCGAGACGTCAACAAAAACAATCGCAACGCACCACCACTGATCACGATCTCTCGCACCACCAACCGAGAATTCCGGCCGGTTCCTTCACGACTCACAAGTTGAATCAATTCCGCATAACATTAAACGCATGTACCGAAGCAACGGAGAAAGTTTTCCCAAGAAATAAAAAAAAAAACCACCGCCAGACGTTCGCACAAAACTTTTCTCGTCGTTTATTCCGTTCCCTGGGCAAGCGGAGAAGCTCCAACGCAGGGGGGGAGGGGGAGGTGCGACACTCGCCGTGGACTTACCCCGAGCGGCGTCCGCGACGGGCATGCGGCACAGCAGCGCGGCGGCGGCCAGCGACAAGGCCAGGAGCAGCCCCAGCAACGTGGGCGGCGGGGGCGGCGCAGCGGGCATGGCGAGGCAGGCCGGGTCGCCGGGCGAGAGGACGACGGGACGAGCGCAGGCGAGACGACGGCGGCGGCCGCGGGCGGGGCGACGGCGGCGGCGGCGGCGAGCGGACGAAAGGACGGCGGGTGCGGGAGGGCGGCGGCTGCACGTCCGGACGTCCGGGAAGCGTCGGCGCCACTGCCGGCGGGCCGAGCGCGCTCGCCGAGCCCGCCGCCGCGCCGCGCTGCCCCGCGCCGCGCATGCGCCCTGCCGCCCGCCGCCGCCGCCGTGGCCAGAGCCAGAGCGCGGAGTCGCAGCCGCCGCCGGGCGGGCGGGCGCACGGGCGGCCCGCGGAGCGGCGAGGCTCCGCCGCGCGCCCACGGGGGCCCAACTCGCCCGCCCGCACCCGTGACACACGCGCCAAGCCAGGAGCTCACGAGACAGTCTGCTCTTCAAAGTGGGGCTTGTCCTTAGGTTCCAGATCTCCTTTTGGCTCTTGCGAATCCGACTCTTTCCTTTCTTCTTCTTCTCCCTCTTCTTCTTCTTCTTCTTCTTCTTCTAGTCCTCCTCCTCCTTCTTCTCCCTCTTCTTCTTCTCCTTCTTCTCTCTCTTCTTCTCCTTCTTCCTCTTCTTTTTCTTATTCATCTTCATTTTCTTCTTCATTTCCTTCTTCAAATCCTTCTCCTTCAATTCCTTCTCCTTCATTTTATTCTTGCGTTTTTTCATCTCACGTATAGACGTCTGTACCCACTTCGTATGAAAAGTTTCTCCCTTCTTTTCGTTGATTTTCCGACATATTCCCTCTTAGTTTAGTTTAGCTTTGGCACTCTCTTCTATTAGCTATTGTCTACTGAACCTGCTGCGGTAACTACTGTCTCCTTCCCCGAGAGAGTTCAACATCTCTCTTTTCTTAACATTTTTCTTATTACTCTAATTCTTTTACACTTCACGGTATTGGCTATATCTGACCTGATTTCACACGAAAAGGTCGGACCATCTACTTACTATTTTTCCAATATATCTCCGTGGTTTAGTCTCTACTTGTTTTACAACACTATTTTGTTGAATTTGGTTGATATTTTCTTCGCAATTTCTTCTTTATTCAACTAAGTTCTCTTTCACTGATGTTACAGTATTATTTAAATTACTCCATGAGAGTTCTAGTCCCCTTGCTCCTCACAATTAAAATAAACAGAAATAAAATATTAGAATCATTATTTAGGACACATTAACTGTCAGTTTTTTCAATATATAACGATTTATCGACACAAATTTTCAAAATAAATAACCATATTGTGAATGAAAAATATGGTTGATTGTTACAATCTGGCTAGGAATCTTCATGAGAATGCTGAAATCAGCAAGGGGCAGTTAACAAATAATTTGTAGCAAGGGGTAGTTAATAATCTTTCACTAATTCAGAACATTCGTGTTTAGTGTTTTCTTCTAGTTCAGTGCGGCTATAATATAGATTAAATAATTTTCTCAATATTTTACCACGGCAATAATATTGGGAAAAGCTTTTCATAAATACCACACACGTGCATTTAGCTGTTGAACTACACGGATTTTGATTTAACAATTTGATGTTAAATTGAAATTGGTGTCCCGAAGTGATTTCATGTGAACTCCGACACACAAACACGTGAAATGTGACCAAAGATCCCACGGTCACTTTTGATCCGAGGTGCTGTGGCACTCCTGCCTTTTTGCCGCAGTGGGTGGGCTTGGTGATTATTCCCTCTATACTAATACGCTAAAGAAAGATTCCGATTTTGTTCCAATTGTAAGAAGCTATCGTCATACTTAGTAAGTCTGCTTCTGTTGGATAGGGAATTACCCCCAAGCTTGCATCAAATAGATATGTGAACAAATTAGCTCGCTGATTATGATGCATGGGAAACGATAGGCGCACATACAATTCGCAAAACACATTACGGTGCAATAGACCTTCCATCTCGTATCATAACTCAGCGACTTTGTTTTCTAGGCCTCAAAACCCGGATTTTCGTATCCCCAAAGGAATACAAGTTCATTCCTTTCGCTATAATTTACATAATGAGACTTTTTGAAAGTTCATGTGGACCCAAATCCTTCTTGAAAACCTGAGTTTGGCAAAAACAAGAAAATACCATATCTGCGTTTATTATATGTTAGTAATTGCTCTTGGGGCATCTCGAGATTTGAATAATTGTGTTGAACGCTAGGGAAGCAGAAATCGGTGTCTCAAGGTCATGATCGAGGGGCTGTCCAAACTATTCACGGTCCCGTCGCCAGCGCTCTCAACACTTCCTTCTGTGCATCAATGGGCAATCGTCAGCGCCCCGAGAAACCTACACTCGCAGAAATTCCTGCATTACTTTTAATGTGAAGTACATGAAAGTACTTTACATTAATAGAGTGGAGGCGATGTGGGGTATGCAGGGAGGAGAAATGGTCCCTTTAAATAAAAAGGCACCATTATGGCCACCACCCCTATGGCACATCTCGTCTGTTATTGAAGAAATGACTTTCATTTATGCAATGAATCACGACAAGACCATGACCTCCACATAGATCCTCACGAACTGCCACTGCGAGATGGTATTCTATTTCTTTATTCCTCTCTTGGTTTGTTTTCAAACATTTTCAATTAATCCTATAATACCTTTTAGTATTTAACCCACTTTCTTTTGTTATCTCTTCTTCACATGTATCTTGTTCATTCTTTAGTTCCTTGTGATCTATTCTCCTTTCCTCTTTTTCGTCATCTGTTTTGTAAACCTTCGTCCTCTTCCCTGCCCGTACTTTCTGTTCGTTTGCTGCCATCGTCCCGTACTTTTTCCCGTCTGTTCGTCTCCGCGCCGCGCTGCCACGAGGGGCTGTGGCATTTGACAGGCCGGGCCCTCCCCCCACCCCGCCTCCCGCGGAGCCCAAGCGCACGCGACGCCGCGCGGAGCATCTGCTGTCACCGCTCGACCACGCCCCCTCCCGCCCCCGCCCCTTCACCCCGCTGCTTACTCCACACCCGGCGGCGACTTCTCTTCAAAGAAGCCGGCGGCATTTCTCAATTATTCACTCAGTCTCCGCGGCAGGGGTCGCCAAACATTTTTGAAAGTGTCGAATAATAGATATTTTTGTTGGTTTGTTTGCCGTCAAACAGCAGATTTAAGTTTTCTTTTTCTTAGATATACTTAAATAATAAATAAAAAACGTGTTTTTACAAATACAGTGAAATGCTATAGTAATCAACACTATAAAAATATGGGTAAAATAGTATATACTTATAGCACTTGAAATAGTTCAAGAATTAAGAAGAATACTTTTTTGGAGAGGTGGTATAGAGGAAAAATTTATTTAAATCGTAACTGAACATTTACAGTACTCAGTATCATTAAAATGGATTGGAAATGTACCTTAACACTGGCTTGAGTTTTTAATTTGTTGCGTCTACAACTTAGCCCCTTAAGGGACGTTGAACGCTTTGCGCTGGGGAGTAATCATCCATTAATTTGCGCACTTGGGGGAGTAATTCTCCATTAACCTTATGTCATGTCACGTCACGTAGTAGTCAGTTGTCAAGAGGACCGCCAGGTAGCATCTCCGCGTACGCGCCTCGTGCTACGCGGTCCTGCGTCACTACCTAGCGGCCGGAATTGGGAAGAAATAAGGGTAGGACACTTCACAGGGGTTGGACTAGCCCTTGTGAAGCAGCCAAACTCGTTTTGTTGGAACAAATTTCACTTGAGCTTCGACAGGAATCGAACCCGGACCTCAGTGGTGAAAAGCTAGCGACTTCGCTATGTGCCACGAGCGACCTAATTTCTTTGCTAATGCTTTTTGATTGTCAATTTCGTAATTCATGGCGCGCCACCACTGGCCAACTACTGGCCGGCCGCAGAGTGCAGACCCCTGGTGTAGGAGGCGGATTGAAGCATGACTGTGTAAGAACGTAAAGTTCAAATCAGATATAAGATATGAATGTCATTTATAAAAAGGTGTAAAATAGCTTCTCTCTGTCTCCAAATGCCACTCTTTTTTTTTATAAATAAGGAAGAAGAGTTGCGAGCCTTGAAAGAGGCAATCAATGTTTTCCCTAATTTTCCCTAAAGCATGATATTACTTAAATAATATTTAAGACTCTCGAGTTATTAAGTAATAATTCACATGACTTATTATAAAATGATAAAGAGACTTTTGTTTAAAAATTACCTCCCCTTTAAAAAAATTAGCATTTGTCTTTTCGTTCTCTCTTAACATTTTAAATTCACGCTTGGAATTTGCTAAAATATAACTGATTAGGTTATGTCTCCACCTTGTTACTTTTTGCAAGCGTAAATATGCCCGAAATGATCTGTTAAGTGAATGTTACACATGGGACCGAGATACTGTGTAAAAAGTGTATTTTATGAAAAAATATTGCTCATTGCTCATTTCATACTTGAATAGAATTATTTTTTATTTGCAAATGTTACTGTATATACTACACTAACATCCCGTCTCAACTTTTCTATCAAGTTAATCACCTCACTATTATTGTTGCACTATCTACAAAATACTTTTGAAATATTAGCAAATGAAATATAAATATAATCTCCTATTTATGATTTTTCCATTGCAGTGAAAAACAGACAAACAATAGATCAATTTAAAAATCAAAGATTTAAATTTCTCCAAAACTAAAAATATTACGCACCATCTCTATACGGAATATTACTTGTCCCATAATTCAGTATTGCTAAGCGAAAACTGCATGTCGTTGTCGTGAATCGTTAGAAGTTAAGGGGAAAATCCATCATTTGTGAAATGAATGGGAATCGTTTTAGCAAGTGTTTCTATCTGACCACGCCTCCCTCCACTTCCACCTCTCGCCTTCCGTTTTGTTTGGCATCCTTGAGTGTCAGAAGAAGGGTCACGTGACTGAACGGATCATAACCACTTCGAAATTGGGTAGATGAACGCAAATTTGCAGTTATATTGGGTTTTTTAAATTTTACTTGCCTGACATAGTATTACATCGTCTAAATAGTTCATCTAAAATACTACAGAAGTGCTGCACGAACGATCAAATTGGTTGGCTTAGTTATTATAAGCGCAACTGCCACTAACAGCTGTACATTCTTAGTAACTACTTAATTTCTCTTTAAATGTATTAGTGACGTTGAGTAACAATAATTCAGTTCAGAGAATTTAGTTACAGCTGTTCAATTGATAACTAATGATTTAGTAATCATTCACATATTTCAGCTAGTTAATCACTAAATGTATAGTTATTTATAGATATTTTTGCCCAACTCTAGCAAATGTGGCAACACAGATTTAGCATTGCAATCTTTTCCACTGTGCAGGGCTAACGCAGCGGAACAGAATGGTTTAAAGCGCTATTCCCCGCAGTATTAACGGTCGGTGTGGATATAAAAATACTAACTTTTATCAAAATATTGTAATAGAACATAGGGTATGAACTCATCTCTTAACACATGGTATCATGGGCTAAAGAAATCTATATGGTTTCATTTAAAACATCAAAATTGGGCCGATATTTCTTCAATTGAAAACGCT
>BLKR01004184.1:57845-116838 GCA_011170035.1 Teleogryllus occipitalis
CAAGTGAAGGATGCAGTGTAGATTTGTAAGCATGTGTGTGAGTGAAGAGAGAGCATAGATCCAGGAAGGGGAAGAAAAGATAGTGCGCTATTCGTTGCCTATTTGTTAGGATACTACTCCGGAATTCGCCTGGTATTGATCGCAGAAACCACAGAAAAATACCGATCAGAGTAGCCAGTCATTAGAATACTCCTCCAGATAGCGGCTGAATTCAATCTAGCTAGTGTCGAAAATTCGCCACTGTTGCGACTGGAATGCTAGGACCTCCCAGACAGAGACACGGCATTAGTAACAATTGCTGCTCTCAATTATCTCAGCCGGGAACGAGAAGGAGATGGTTGGAATGAAAGAAACAGATCCCAAGTTTAGAAAGAGTGATTGAGAATATAACTTTGTCTTTATCTTGCACAAGCGTTCACAGGGGCGCACCTAAGTGGTCTCTCTCTCTTTCTCTCTCTCTCTCTCTCTCTCTCTCTCTCTATCCATCTATCTGTCTTTCTTTCTCTATCTATCTCTCCATCTTTCTATCGCCCTCTCTATCTTTCTGTCTCTCTCTTTCTCTCTCTATCTTTGTCTCTCTCTTTCTCTCTCTATCTTTCTATCTCTCCCCCCTCTCTCTCTCGTACAAGAAATCACGTGCGTGTAGCCATAAAGGTGAGGCAAATTAGTCTTCTCTGACTCATGCAGCTACATTTTCATCAATTTGCTTTTTCTCAGGTGGTGACCCATAAGTTCGAGGTGTGGGGTGGCAGGAGATGAGATAAGCTTCTTCGCGAAATGTGCTGGAATGATGTGGAAGGGAAAAGCGAATCACCATAGATCTCATTATTTCGTTGTAACTATTTGTTTCTTATGGAGCTTCCACGAAACTGAGTAGTTGTTTCTCATTAAACAATTCCGGAGCTTCATTAATTTCTTTAATATGCGATAGTTATAAAGAATATTATCGGCAAGTTTTAAAAGTTGTGTAAAGAAATCAAAAAAGAAGTAGACACTAGTCGTGGTGTTCCTTTACTAGATCCACATTTTTATACCTTTGACGCTAAAAGTACAAAAAAACATAGTTTTACATTACAGTGATGTTCAAGTATTTATATGCTTACAAACTGATACATAATAGATTACAAGAGACACATTCCAATGAATTCTCAATTTGTGGGTACAATGAAGCCGCGAAGTTTACCACATGTGAGTGTTCATTTATAAACATTATACTTATACAATTTCTAGCTTCCGATCCTTTTCAGCAACAAATATTATTTGAGTGTCAGAGATTTTCAGTCTAAATAGACGTTCCTCATTGTTCGGCTTTAGTTTTCTTAGCGTAACGTTTTTTGCTACAACTGTCCAAGCATAAAGGGAGACACCGCACAGATATTCGTTTTTGTTTTACAATACTTGAAGATTCATTCTTTCATTTGAATATCATTGAGTCATTTGAATATCATTGAGTCGTTTCGCATATTCATACACGTCCTTGTGCGTTATGTTGGCACCGCGAGGAAGGGATGAATGTATAAGCATACAACTAAAAGTAGTAAAGTAAATCCTAGAATAAAGCCTTTCAAATTTGCATTTTTTTAAATTTCTGTTTTAATTTTTTTTTTCGTGTGTGTTGAGAGGCCGCTATAATTAACAAACAAAATATCATTAGAATCCATAAAATTGCTTTTCGAAAATTCGATAAAGAACTCGTCAATTATGTCATTAAAGAATATAACAATAACAAAAACAATAACAACCTTTCATTTCATTTCAAATTCGACATTTTATTGAAAAAAGGCGAATATAGTAATTAACGAAACGAGTGTACAAAGAGGGATACAATTGCATGAATGGTATGTTCAAGAAAACGAGCGGCGATTGGAGCGAGTTTTCTTATATTCCACGAGTGCAATTATACCCCTTTATACATATATTATGTTCAATATTTTTTCGTTTCCATTTCAGATTAATTTAAATTTTCATAAATTCAAGCACATCTTTACAGTTCGAGGCATGTGATAGATGACGTCATATTGCTTCTGAAAAATATATATTTTAGTGGGCGTTGCATTGTGTTTGTTTGCAAGAAATAATTGGATATGGAAGGTACCGAAGATATTGCGGATAAAATATTAGAAGAAGGTGACAAAGTCATGAAAACATTATGAGAAAACAAAGACAGGTATGAGAGAGAATTCAGCATATTTAATTTTTTACACGTAAAACATTTACCTTATTCACGTTAAATATTTAATGTTTTTCCATAAGTCAGCTAGCTGAACGTTTACTTTCCCAAATTCTTTTTATTCATTCGTTGTTTATATGTAGTTATTGTAGGTACGTAATATCATGTGATATACATTTTTGTTCACGTTTCTTGCCCGACTGCAAATACCTTGGCTTCGTCTGTGTTATAGTTTCTTAATTAAACGATTCTTTTCTGAATTCTGAGTGGTAGGTGTGCATTGTACGGTGGAATTTTAATTGCAGTCGTACTTTTAACATCGAGATGATCAAGGATTTTTAATGGAATTAATGAGCATATTTAGTTAACTCAACGAAAAAATTTCTTAACAATTCTTCTAATTATCTAAGATTATTTAATAATCTTAGACAATTAGAGTAAATCTCTAAATAACCTTAAAATCCCCAATTCATTAATTGTTGTAAAATAAACAGTGAGTCAAGTTAGACAAAATTGTAGACCAAAGTGAAAATAAAAAAGGCATTATGAATCCCAACTATCAAGACCCAGTATGACGTTCATTTAATTATATATAAAAATGGTGGAAATATATGCCTATGGATGAGCTCCAATTCAATGGATTAGGGCTAACGGTGCGACAGTAAAGTCTAGCCAAGCAGCCACACAGTCAGTCAACAACCGTCTGATTATAAAGGATGACTTTGAAAATTTCAGTCCTTCGTTCATTAAGATTCGGAATATCAATCCCATCGCGAAGGTTCAACGCACACAAAACTGCAGAGTAATGGTGCCCCAAATTCATGAGTCTAAGCATTAAATGTGAATAAGTTATTTAATGAAAGTTTTATATTCTCTTCAAAGTACGTGCGAAAGTTTTCATGAAGTTTTGTTGTATATTACCCGTTTCTACCGCGATGGATCGCTCTTTTATCTATAATTACAATTAACAATTTAAGAAAGGACTGTTTTAAACCACTTCAATTTAGCTACAATTGTTTTATAACTCGGCACCGCCGGAACGTGGCACGACCAACTTCAAAACCTGAAGCATTATTATAAGGTTGAAAAAAGTGTCAATTACCATTCACACACTTTATTGTAGATTGATAAAGTAGATTGTTGAAATTCAAATAGTCTATCAAATAAATTACATCCAAGAGAGTAGCCATTATTGCATAAAGTAAAATACACTTTTCAAATATACATTTCTCATCATCAGAAACCGATCATGATATGACGATACAACGTTGAATACTTCGTCAATGTCCACCTCACAAACCGCAGAAGTACAGCACAATATAAATGCGTACAATAGGCATAATTGATACAACATATATGCTTATCATGCATCAGCGTATTCATTACGTTTGTAATTTTCACTTTCAGCGTACACACATGTTCTTCATTCTCTTCTCTTCGTCTGTACGATAGCTCTATTGATTCATGATGGACATAACAGACTCAAGACTTCTTTCACGATATGTTTAAAATAAAAAACACCCTATAACCTGGGAAAACAGCTATGCTGCACCTCTTCGGAATGGAAAGGATTAGAAAGTAAAAATCCTCGTATGTTTCAGAGTTAACTATAATTTCTGAATGTATATTAGTGACTGATAAACACATGTATTAATACCAGTAAGTACAGTTTCGCATCGTGTTCAAAATTTTAAAACCTCTTGTCTGCATTTTTAATTGTATTATTTAATCTTGTTCTCTAATTTTAACCAAAAAGTAGGAAATGTGAGAGAGACCAACATAAAAACCCAAATTCAAATGAAGAATTTGAGAACTTTCGAATGTTTCTTTACCTGGCTCTCTGCAAAACCTTTAAACATTTCATCATTATCCTCCCATCTGTAAATTTAGGACAAACATTAATGGAACGGTTAGACAAGAATGGCGAAGCGGCGCAGTTTGCAAAGCGCGATTCTCAGAAAGGTCCCTTGCAGCACGCGCGGTCTCGCTCGTCAAGCCTCTGCTGGCCGAAAGTGCGGTCCAGGCCCAACCCACGCCCGCCACCGCTACGCCGCCTCCGCCGCCTCCGCCGCCTCCGCCGCCTCCGCCGCCACCGCTAGCGCCCCCGCCACCACTGCCATCGCCGCCACCGCCGCCTCCGCCACCGCAACCGCCCCCGCCAACTGCCCCCAGCAGCAGCACCGCCACCACCGCCACGGCCGCCACCGCCGCCACCGCCGCCACCGCCGCTACCGCCGCCACCACCGTCGTCGCCACCTCCCCCAGAAGCACCACCATCACCACCCCCACCCCATCACCGCCCCTGCCACTGCCGCCGCCACCACTGCCACCACCGGCGCCACCGCCACCGCCGGCACCATCGGCCACCGCCGCCGCCATCACCACCACCACCAGCACCACCGCCACCGCCACCGCCACCGCCACCGCCACCGCCCCTGCCAAAACCGCCGCCGCCACCACTGCCACCGCCGCCACCACCGGCGCCACCGCCGCCGCCACCACTGCCACCGCCGCCGCCGCCATAACCGCATCGACCGCCGTAACCACCGCTGCCACCTGCACGGCAGTGACGGCGAAGGCGGCGGCGGTAATGGCGGTGGCGAGGGCGGCGGCGGCGGCGGCTCGCGCTGGCGTTCCACTGCCCAAGGTAAACCTGTCCTGAGGCGCCGTCGACACGCTCGGATGGGCATCGCCGCGGGCCAGGGCTACCTCCGCCGGCGCACAGTGGGCGGGCGCACGGGCTGCTTTCAAGCGCGAGGACGCGCAAAGGAGACGCCATCGCAAAGCTATTTATTCCTCTCGCTATTTATTCCCCTCAAGTGTGCGTTAAACCGTTATCGACTATAGTGTGGGCGACAATTCTAATATAGGAAATCATTTATTAAACTGCACATAAATAAAATAGTCCCTTTAATTTTATCGCGAAAGACTGCTTCTGTCATTCTCATTAATTTAATTAATACAAGGAACAATTTACACTACGTATATGCGATGTTGGAGGAGGAAAGTTACGAACTACAACTGATCTTGAAATGCGATTATAAATAAATAGTGCTTTGAGCGATTCTAAATTTTTGTTACATTTTTAATTTGTAAATTTAAGAATACTTTCACCGTTTTAATTTGTTACTTGTTTCTTCTTTATTTTTGATTTTCTTTTGTCACACTTCATGTAAAGATAGTCCTGCTTTCGTCATGGCCAGGGCCTCTCGTACTTTTGCATCGCGAGTCAGGAGCATCTTTTCGCGTCAAGACCAACCGGAAGGAGGCAAGGAAAGAGCAGGGAAGGAGGCAGACAAGGCACTTATCTGAAGATAATTTTTTGAAATATTCAAGGTGCAGAAAGTTGCAGAAATGCTAATATTTCAAATATGTTTGGGCAGAGAGAAAATGAAACAAATTCGTATCTTCGTTACTAATACTAATACAAGAACATACTACATATTTATACAATCACATATGAAAAAGTTCAAGTGAAAGGTGAACGTATACCGTGTAACAGACATACCGTGGTCACATGTCTAAGTGTCACCATGACATGTAGAAGTCACATATTTCAGAATAAGTTTGAGATAGAACGAAAATATTCAAATTGATAAGCGCAACGAAAAAGGAATAACTGAGGCCACAGTGCATTGGACTTTCGACAACGATCCGTGGCTTTACCTCTAAATTTCTCTTAGTTCTGCAACAGTTGTCACCGAAATTTCCCTTAGCGCTGTTGCACCGCTGCACCTGCCTTCTCCCGGCCTACGCTCCAGGGCAAAAACGCGATTGGCTCTGATCGTGACAATGTAGAAACTTGCCGCACGGGACTTGGAATACTGATGAAAAATAGCGCTACATTCATATAGACCTTAGAGCCTGACCCGGCTGGGGCGGTGACCCGCTTGTGGGTTTGATTGATTTATTCATGTTTCCGGGCGCGTCAACTGCTCTGGTCATTAGTCCCGTTAGTGTAGTGCATGTTTTTTCTCGGGAGATGGTGGTGATCTTCTCCCGCTGGATGGTGAGATACGGCGCCGAACTACCGTCGGCTAGTGGGGTTTCCCCCTAACCAGGACTCTCCCACCAGCGGGGCACCGCCCCAGTCGGGACAAGCCCTAAGCTCCCGACCGGTCTCCCGCCATATGTGGTAGTGTAGTGCATGTTAGTGTAAGTGTGTGTGTGTGTAAGGGGAGTGGATAGGACAAGGAAGAGGAAGGACAGATCGCGCGCGGTCCGTGGCCCGTTTGATAGGGTCCTGTTCCGGCATTCGCCTGGTGTTGATCGGAGAAACGACCGATCAGAGCAGCCGGCCACTAGAATTCTCCTCCAGACAGCGACTGAATTCGACCTAGCTGAAAAGCTAGTGTCGAAAATCCTGCCGCCGTCAGGACTCTAACCTAGGACCTCCCGGTCAGAGGCGCTGCAGAGACATCAGTTGATGCACTGAGCTACCCATTCCCGGTCCCGCTGGTGGGGATACTTGCAGGAGCCACCCCCGTAAGGGGCCGTCCATAAGTTTCGTGAGGCGATTTTGACGATTTTTCGACTCCCCCTACTCTTCGGAGAGATGTGAAATTTGGCTCGACCCCCTCCCGCCCTTTTCTAATCTCACGAGAGATTTTTCAAAATGCGTATTTTTTAATGTAAATACGTTATTTTATGAGTGAATGCATTGGTATTTATTTAAAAAATATAATTTGCTAAATTATATTTATTTAAAACTAGACATGACTAGTATTTAGGAAATAGAGTGTCTGAATTACAATAAATATTATTGCACTTCTAAAAACGCTCGGTAATTTTTCTTAAAAATTTCCGTAAATGAGTAATGAGATTTATCTCATTAATGATAAAAAGTTTGATAATGTTTGTTAAATTATTTTTCTCAATACACTATGCTACTTATTGTAGCATTCACATAACCGCGATAAAATTATCGTGTAAGATATAGCCATATTTTAGCCTAGAAACGTGTTTTAATTACATGGTCTCAGTTTTCTCGCAATTTAGCAGTATTTTAAGGTAAAAAAAATTCGTGATATTTGCCGAGACCCCTTCTCCCCCACGTAAGATTAGGTGAGATTCGCTTGACCCTCTCCCCCCTAAAGACCTCACGTAAGTTATGGAGGGCCCCTAAGTTGCCGTTTAGGGCGCGGCCGGGTCAAACGTACCTGCTGGGGAGGAATATGGTCACTTCCCAAATAAAAATCATTCACTACACTAACGGGACCAACGACCAAAGGGACTAATGGCTTAGCGGTGAACATAATACATACCAGATAACTTTCATAGCGTGAATCACATTTGCGTCTACCACTTTTGAGCCTTGGCGCATGCGCAGTTCGAGTCGCGAATGCGCAGAGGGTTAAATGCTAAGGTGTTTCACGTCGTCCAAAACCTCTCTACTACATCCCAGTTTTGGCCAATCAATTTATTTCAGATGTGAACGAATATTCTTCTGTTTACCAAAAAATATTTGTTTAAATGTACATTTTTTAGACCAACTCCCAAAAATCTCCGAGTATTAGAGCGTGTCATTAAAATGAATTATGAATATCGATTGGTTTATAGTATCGGTAGTATAGTATCAGTAGATATGTTTTAATTAATCAATTTATTTATGGCAAAAATAGAACTAGTTACATTTGAGTTATCCACTTGCAAAACCCGTTAAACGACAATTTAAAAAAATCAAGTTATTGTGCTGATTGGAAAGGTCTCAGCGCCCTCTACAAAGTTACGTATTTATCAACTAGTAAAACCCATTTGAATCGCGTCAAAACTTAATGAGAAAGTTTCGCCCACTAGCAAAAGCTGTCATAATTGGCATGGTTTCCCTTTCAAATCCTGTTAAAAAGGTCCAACTGCAAAATCAGCTAAATCACAGAGGCAACTGAGGCGCACGGAGCAATCCACATGTAAGACCTGCTAATATCTATTTCAAAACTTTAACATTCAGAGAGTTCAAAGACAGTGTTTTGCTTTTTACTTCCTCGTATACGTACGTATATACGGAGTAATATGTCCGTCTGTCCGTCCGTCTGTGAACACCACTAGCGCCTAAACCATACGTAGGATTTTTTCCCCGGTCAATCTGGATCGACTCGAGGCGCTGCGATTTTAAAAACCTTTCTTAAAATTTGGGGGTACATTTTCTCCATTTATTTCATTAACGGAAAAAGCTTGAATAGAAATGTAGCCCAAACTATTTAACTTTGCTTTTGTTGAAGTAGTATATTAAGACCAACAATTTTCCACACCACTAAATTCTACGACCAAATCTTATTTTAAAACTTTTCCGGGAAATATCGGCTGAGTTCGCTCAAACGCAGCATTACCTGTGTACCTGCAGCGTCACTGGCCGCGAGGTTCTAGTCTTTAAATCCAGGCAGTGGTGGATTTTCCAGACTAGCTAGTTATCTCGACCGAATTCAGCCACTGTCTGTACGGGAATTCTAGTGCTCGGCTGCTCTAATCAGTGGTTTTGTGAGTGTTTTCTGATCAAATACCGGAACATACATACCTTAACAAACGAGTCACGGACGGTGCGCGATCTTTCCTATCTTCTCCCTTTACTGACACATTTACCCTTACACACACTACACTGTCTTGGGTGTCGGAAGACCAGTCGCAAGCTTAGAACTGAGAGAGATAACTGGAGGAAGAAAAATTAGCAACTACGTGTAGATTGGCGCCGGATTTATTTTTCCAGTGGAGTGAATCGTCGGGTTATAACATGTACTGCACATACGGTACCAATTACCGAAGTAGTGAACTTAGCTAAAAACACAAAATACTCCCTCATTCACCACCAGTTTAGAACCATTGATATTGGCGAAAAATAATGGTGTTTTTCAATAACCTTATCGGCTTCAAATTACTGAAAGGGGGACGATTCAACAAGTATAAACGGGGGCCCCCTGTTTCACCCAATGGTGATGGGGGTGGTGGAGTAAATGGTTTACCTTCCCTAAACGTTGGAGTACCTCATCCCAATTTTTAACTAGCGGTAGTGGATCAGAACAGGTAGAGAATTTGCTATTAGATAGTACACTTCATGGAGTGTGCTATCTAATACCAGACTGAGAAAATGTGAGAGAAAAGAAGTGTAAAAAGTCATATACTACTGTTTTACCTATATAGTTTTACAAGTCTTCTTTACGTACGCTCAATAATAAACATATTTATTAGTTTACATTCAAAATCTAAAAATTAGGTGTCTTTTCGAAAAACTGAAAAACTTAAAGGACCTCAATTAGGGGATTATGGAATGCCCAATGGCGTAATACAATTTTAAAATGGGTAATATTTGTAAGTTTTAATTTGTTCGTCTGTATCAAACATCTAATAGTCAGTTACATCTACATATTTCGTAGATCATTTTCCATTTATTTTAATATTGTATAAAATCATTGCATACACTTGTAAAAAATTGTGTATTTTCTCTGTTATAGATACCCTTAGTATTTTGGACGAGAATTTCGTAAACTTCGGTATGTATTTCTCGAGTTATTCGTTGCAATAATCTTCTTCATAAAACGTAAATTCCCAGGAATGTTCATTATCAACAGGTCCTAAAATATTTGGAGGCGGGCGTTGGAAATAAAAAGATCCATGTGACAATGTTTAAAAATGAAAGACAATTTTCGTCCTATCCTTCATTTTTGGTCGCCAAGTGTTGGAAAAATGCGGCATTATAATCGAAAACATACCGTACGGTGCAAACTAGTTAATTTGTGTTTACTGAAATATATAGAAGACGCACACCAAAGCCATTGCGGTTCCTAAAGAACCAACGAACGAGGCGAGACAACGATGACCTCCAGAATTAATTGTAATACGATTGAGGAAAAAAACCTGTATAGTCTTAAAAGCCAACGCTACATGTATTTAACAATGTATTTCAAATATTTTGTGCATATTTGTTTAAAAATATGTTCAGTTTATGAACCGTGGCAAGGGCATAAATATCATTTTTTTTTCTGTTCTTGCGGTTCTTTCCGCCGGAACAATGATTTTTTGTGAGAACTAGTTCAATATTCACTCCATTATTGTTGAACATTCATTCTGCACCAAATGTACAACTTTCCTCTGCAGCGACACATACTAAAATAATATTTTAACATTTTATTTAACATTTATATTTTGGGGCAGACTTGACAATGAGAAACAGCCATTTTCCGGAGGACATTTCTGATGACGGTTACGATTTTTTGATAAACCTCTGATTCACGTTGTAAGACGAAACTATCTATTATAGTTAGGAAATTTTCTAATAATCGAAGTCCTATTTGACGAAACTGTAACTCGTTCTATAAATCATGTTAAAGGGGAAAAACTTCTGGGGTGTGTAGGGATGGTATTGAGAAGGAGGGCTCATTGGTTTTAGACTTTAAGACCTAAAAATTTACCGCACCCCTAAATATTCCGATCACATCCCATTCAACTCTGAACAGGTACCCTGAGGTGTAGACCAACCCACTCAATATTTATATTGTTTTACTGGAACATATATGGGTAACTTTGGCTGGTAAAAGTGACGTAAATTCGCTTAATCAGTTTATCTATCGTAGTGATTCATGTTATTGTTAATATGTGTTACGTTCCTCAGTTCCTGTTATTTTGAACTGGATTTGGAGTGTTGCGCATCCTCCTATTTTTTAATTCGAAGCACTTGCATTCTGTGCATTTAAACCATTTGTAATGAGGTATAAATTCAGATAAATGTTTGGAAATATTAATATTCTGCTTAATACGGAATATCGGTTTGGTTTTGTTAAGAAAATGGAGTTTGCGATGAGCACAGATCGCGCAGATGTGTGGAGAACACTGAACCTCCATGAACAAGAGTTCGTAATAGAAAGGAGTGCAACATTTGTTCTGAAATAAAAAGTGAGTGTTTGTGAATTAAAATATTGATTAGATTTGTAAAATAAAAATATTTAAGTCATTTCATTATTTTTTCATTAATTTATTTATTGAGTGTTTAGAAATTACAGAGTTCAGTAACATATTATTATCTTATGTGCTTTTTCTGGCTTAGATTGTATCTTATACTAAACTTAACACTAAAGTTAACACAAAACTTAACACAAAACTACCTTACTAGTGGTGTAGGAAACTGCAAGAGCCTCTAGTATGAACAATTAATAGAGAAAATGTTCAAGAACGCTTCGAAAGGGAATCTGTTCTTGATTCTAGTAGGGAAGTCATTTATAGAGGCCAGGTTATAGTGGACCGCTCGGTTTATTGTATTTAGGTTGGAGTAAAAATTATTTGAACGATATATTCGAAGATCGGTGATATATTCAGTTCTTTATCAAGTTGGGCGTTTGAGATGAACCATGGGGCATGTGTTGCTAATCTGAGGAATCTATTTTGTACAATTTGAAGTTTATTAATGTTAGAAATAGATACATTGGCCCAGATGAGACATGCGTACGCCATTAATGGTTTTTAAGTCCTAAAGAACCTCTAAATCGTGTATTCATGTATGGGGAGCCCAGTGTCCTATTTGTGTGGCAAAATATGGGTTTACCGGATGAGGGTTAAACATTTATGCAAACTTATATGCAGTGCAGTGAAGTGAAGTGAAGTGATTTCATTTCTTCTGAATATGACTGAATAAGTCCTGATTGGTGTGTATGTGAGGGTTCTTTCGTCTCTCTATGTATATACGCGTATATGTTTGTATGTATGTATATTTGTGTAATATGTAAGTTTATTCATTTATATGTTAGTGTATAAGCATTTTAATGTTTAGTGTAGGAATGTAAATGCCATCTGCGTATATAGGAAATGACAAAGTCAATTTGTTTGTTTATATTTATTTTTTATAAATTATTATTTTATTTGTAATTGTAATTTTGCGTTCCGCCACCGGGCCTCATTTGCCCAATTGTAGAATAAATTTCGATCTATCTATTTGTCCGTGGGCAAGTGGCGAGGCGACGCTCGTGGTGTGTTTGGTCTCGCGGCTGCGCGCGCGGCGCACTGTGCGGGGCGCGGGCGGGGGGCGGGGCCGGGCCGGGCGGAGGCTGCTGATGGAGCCCGAGATAGCGCCTGGCTTCGGCGCGGAGGCCCGAGAAATACTGGGAGGAAGGCGAGGCCCGAGATGCGGCAGATACGGCCGAGAGGTGGACAATGCCTGGATGCGCGAGCAGCCCGAGAATAAAGCACTCAAAAAGGAGATGGAATCTGATGAGTAGCGGAATGACAGTGATACGGCGGGAATGCGTGGATTGTGTCGGAAAGGGAAAATGGACTAACACGAGCCGACGCGTACAGGTACTCGGGTCGGGGGATGGAGGAGACCACGAAAAGATAGGACATGGAGGAGTGTCTTATGAAACGATGAAAGACAGGCGTAACACGAAGAAAGGACGCTTTCGAAGGAAATGTTCTGGTGAGTCAGAATGCATGTCACATCAAACATTGCTCACAATTTGTTGAAAATTAAACTCGAAAGAGTCACGAAACGTTCTGTGAAAGAACATTATTAAACAGAACAATTTAACAGTTAGTAAGAAAGCAGGAACATTCACTCGTTTATTTAATGAACTCACCAATGGTTTGCATGATCGTTCCAACTATCGGTTCTCAGTAAAACAATAACTTTAAAAGCACAGATTGGCTGAAACGGTATAATTGGAAAATAACATAACGTAAATGGAATATTGATAAAAAGTTTGATGGAAAAATTAATTATATTGTATAATACATTCCGAACAACGTCAGAGCGAGCATTCACCATGCACCAGAGCACCAACAGCGGCGAATGTCGCAGCGGAGCATACGGCAGACAAGGGAGGAGTGGGAGCGAGCGACAGTGACAAGAGGGAGGAGCGAATAAGAGCAGAGGGAAAGAATCGCAAATGAAAATGACGGTATCTGGGGAGAGAGGAGATCCGGCAAATGAGAGTGGCTCAGCCGGCGCCGTCCCGGACCGGCGCCCGAGGGCCCCGGAGGATACGGCCGTGGGGACAGCGGAGGACACTCCTCGCTGGAAGACGGCCCGCCATATCGGCGCAATCCCCGTTACCGACTGTGACGTCACTGCCTCCGTCATTGTCGCACTCCCTTCATCTCCACTTCCTCGAGACTCGCCGTCGTCCTTGCCATCGCGGACTTGCACACTTGCGAAGCCTCATCCGGAAGTAGACCGCTCCACAGATGTCGCCGTTATGACCACAACGAAATTATAAACTGATGCCACATCGCAGGGTAACGACACCAGTGTAAGCCACTGCAACAGAAGTGGACAATTGAAGCACAAAATTTGAGAAGTAATAATTGCGCTCCCCTCTTGCTTCAAAATTGTAGTACACGGAGGTTATTCGCGGATTAGAACGAAGATAATTCACTCATTTTCTATGTATTTTGTATTTGAAGTATAAAATGAAATCACATTATTAACATTGCCATAGCAATAATGTAACATCAACACATACTATTTTAGTATTGGTATCAAGTACGTTTAAGGGGGAAACATGGAGTGCACATTACGGAGTTGAATATTTGACTACTATCAAACGTTTGCTAGTTGTATCCACTATTGAAGGAAAACGGCGTTTGGAAACAAACAAATAAAATATTTAATAAATTAAAATTGACCAGTTTTAGTTAAGAGATATATTCAGACATCGGGATGATAATCCCCCATTCGGTTTCACAAAGCGTATTTCGTACTCAAGGGCACGAAATTTGAGATATCTACGAAAAGATTCCCATCTGTCGTCACTATTTTTTATTTAATAGGTACAGGCGTATTTAATTATTACACAGACAAATTAAATAACTTGATACTATGTGGCTAGGCCGAAGATCTTTAAGTCATTACAATACCTACATCCTACCGCATTCTACACCCTGTATCTGGGAGCGCTGGCTCAGTGCATCGACGGATGCCACTGCAGCGCCTCTGACCTGCAAATCCTACGTTCGAGTACCGACGGCGGCAGGATTTTCGACACTAGCTTTTCAGCTAGATCGAATTCAGTCGCTATCTAGAGGAGAATTCTAGCGGCCGGCTGATCTGATCGGTAGTTTTCCCTGGTTTCTCCGATCAACACCAGGCGAAAGCCGGAGCAGTACCCTACCAAACCGGCCGCGGACCGCGCGCGATCTTTCCATCCTCTTCCTTGTCCTACCCTCACCCCTTACACACACACTTACACTAACCTGCACTACACTACCACACATGACGGGGAACCGGTCGGGGCCTTAGAACATATCCCGGCTGGGGCGGTGCCCCGCTGAAGGGAGATAACTGGTTGGGGAAAACCCCGCTAGGCAACGGTAGGTCGGCACAGGATCTCGCCATTTAATGAGGGAAGATCACTCCCACATCCCAATGTAAAAGCATGCACCACACTTATGGAAGTAATGACCTCCGTAGTTGTCAGGCCCGGAATCTCAATCAATCAATACACCCTGTACCTACTCCCATACCTATATCCTGTCGTCACTACTGGTGCATTTACCTTACACATTTAGGTCCTTTCTCACAAGGCCAGTGTAAATAATAAAAACGCTGGGTAAACGTTAATGTTTCAGATAACGGAAGATCGCAGATTACACTTAATATGTCATCAGTAAGAAGCGGATTTGTATAACATTTTATCCTCGATGTTATTTGAATTATTTCACCCACATACTGAGTATTCTGATGAAACTAAAAGTAGCTTTTATTAGGCACAATTTAGTATTTTAACATTATATTAGCAAATTAATGAAAATAAGAATGTATCCTATTTTTGGAATTTTTCATGCAATATTTTATTTTCCACAATGATCTCTAGTTTTAGGTAAAATATTTTCCCTATATTTTGAAAATTCTTTTATAATCTTGGAAACAGAGTTTTAAGAAGAATGAAGAATTTCCTGAGCTCTCGCTCGTTAAAATACACATACGTGAAAAGCAGGATTAAAGGACTAGAAAACCTTTCTCTTCTCTGTAAATCAAATATAACTGTTTCTACTTGGAGGATTTTCTGTCAAATTTTAAAAAATTCAATGTAGTATTTTATCGGCGATAAAATCAAAGAGTAAAATTTAGAGTACACAATGATACCACCGTACGGTACTGTACTGTACTGTACAATATCGTATGTACGATACGCTAAAGAACGGTCATAAAAGGATGCTTGTTTCCTAATTTTAAAAAAGAAAGTTTTAAGTAATAGAAAATCGCCTTCCACCGTCATCTCCAGAAAGGCTCAGCCGCAGCTCGCTTCGTTGCTTCGTCCACCAGCGCCCGCCCTCTCATTGGCCGCCTGAACCGCCTTCTTGTCCGTGACCTCCATCGCCTTCGGCTCCCCATTAGTTACTGCCTCAGGCATCACCAATTTATAATGCACCGCCGTCCGCTCCCTTCGCTTGTTCCAGCCCCGCTGCTTCCACGCAGAGGCCAAGCCCTCGACTTCTAGTTACTCTCACGCCACTGCCGCCAACCCCGGGATCCTTTGCGACTACCGATCCCACTGTTGGGACCAACATTTATTTATTCATTTATATGTTAGTGTATATGCATTTTAATGTTTAGTATAGGAATGTAAATGCCATCTGCATATATAGGAAATGACAAAGTCAATTTGTTTGTTTGTTTGTTTATATTTATTTTTTTATATATTAGTATTTTATTTGTAATTGTAATTTTGTATTCTGCCACCGGGCATCATTTGCCCAATTGTAGAATAAATTTCTATCTATCTATCTATCTAAACTTCGTTTATTATTTACTACGTCTGTCCTGTATTATTTCGGCACCACAACTTCAATTATTATTTCTTACGATTATCCCTGTCAACGTTTATACAATGAACACTAGAGAACTTGTGGTTACGATTATGACAATGATGCAAGAAAACCGCATCAGACGACGACGATGGTGGTAGATGTGAAACAGATCAATGAACTTCTCAAATTGTTTATATTGTTATTAAAGTCTTCTAAAATGTTTCGAACAAGAAACTTGAAAAATTGAAGCAATAACATTTACCTTGTAGGCATTACGTGTGTTCATATTCTATTATAAAACCACCAATGCGTTTACTAGTTTTAGAGAGATAAAATTGTATTGCTCGATTAGGATAAGGAAGCGGAAGGAAAGATCGCGCACGGTCCGTGGTTTGCGCCGCGCTCTCGCGTTGTTTTTTGGAACACTGCTCCGGCATTCGCCTAGTGTTGATCCGAGAAACCAAGTAAAACTAGCGATCAGAGCAGCCGGCCGTTAGAATTCTCCTCCAGACCGCGTCTGAATTGTACCCAGCTATCTAGTCGTGTTGAAAATCCTGCCACGGTCGGGACTCGAATCCTAGAATTTCCCGGTCAGAGGCACTGCAGTAACATCAGCTCATTCCCTAAGCCACCTAAGCGGGTCTTAATCTTGAGGAACAAAATGTGTTAAAATATTTAGTAAAGAATAAGTTACAGATTACCGACGTGATATTTCGACTCTTCTACGCAGTCGCGACGCCATGCCACTAATTAGTTATAGGTCATAAAAAAAGAGGTATTTCGAAAGCTTACGAAATGACATAGTCTTATAAACGGATTGTTTTGTAAGTGTTGATCGTTTAAAGCTGCCTCGTTCCTACTGTAAATCTGCTGCTAGCGCTGCATTCTCACTTGTTTATGCAATGGATCACAACAGATTTTCAAACGGCATGAAGGAGGATTGACGAAACTCACTTGACTCTCCGTGCATGATCCGCTGAAGAGGGGGTTATCCTGTTATGTAGTGTTCATAATCCGCACCATTATTACACTCACATTATCACAGTCCATGTCGTATCCGGTGGACCATCACCACTCCGGTGGCCCCCGACAGATCTTTTTTTTCAATTCCCCTTCCAGAATCCCTAGAGACGCGGGAGTTTATTTTCTCTGTCGGTATTACATCGAAAAGTGTGCAGGCCAGAAAATCGCTTTTAACTAATCATAAAACCCGCTACCTGACATCCCTTATACTAACGTGTATACAGAACGGCAGTTAGGACAATTTACTAGGTGTATCCCCATTACTTAATGTTTAAATTAGGACGTTTTAATTTATACTAGTGACCTGCAGTAGCAAAACCACACAAAATGATTCTCCAAAATATAGCCCGCTCACTGCTCAAGAACAACAAATACTCTCCTGTAACAGTACAATAAATGAAATATTTTAGCAAAACTAGTCCTCACGCAACAACGTAGCATATACGAGTAAAACCGAAGTTTTACATACTACTGCAATATTAAAAATGTTGCTGCTCCAGAACTCAGCACATGAATATCAAATATTTGATGGCGGGCAGCATCTTCCTCGCAGCGTTGCTGTGGCATGACGTCAGCTGAGTCGTAAGTACTGATGCGTTGAGTACGAGAATTCAGCACGCACGCGCAGTACGAGATTAGATGAAAGAACCAAACCAAATATTTTCATTTTCAGTCACAACGGATACCGTTTCATTGTTTTTGCTTCTTTTTTTCGAGTTCCTGGGTATCTGACAAATCTATAATACCTTTCACCGGGTCGGACGCTACATAATTTTCTTTCAGTATATTAACTGTTGAAAGTTAATAATATAGTAGCTTGTTTAACCCGCTTACTCGCCAACGCATATTTGAATTCGAACGAAGTTCTCACAGTACATTCATAGGCTGTTTTATATTACACAATACCTCTACTATACACTATGTACACACTCCCTCTCCCTTTCCATGGCTCCGATTGAACTCAAAAGTAGCACGCCGCCCTCCCCAGGCCTGGCAGTCGTTTTCTACCGCCACCGCCGCCCGCCGCCGTCCGCCGCCGCCGCCGCCGCCGTCCGCCGCCACCGCCGCTGCAGCCGCCGCCGCCGCCCGCCACCGCTGCTCGCCACTACCCGCCGTCGCCGCCACCGCCGCTACAGCCGCCGCCGCCGCCGCCCGCCACCGCTGCCCGCCGCTACCCGCCGCCATTGCCGCCGCCGCCGCCGCCATCGCCTCCGCCGCGCGGCACACTCCGGAGGATGAAGGCCCTCTTGTGGAGGCGGCTCCCCGCCGTTTTTGCGCCTCGGGGCTCGTGCCCGCGGGCCGCAGGGCTGCTCGGAGGGTCGGAGCGGGCGCGGCGCGGCGGGCCTGGCGAGGGACGCGCGAGGGTCGGGGCCGGGCGCGGCAGCAGGAGCCTGGAAGGGTAGCAGGCGCGCAGGCACTAGTGACTCCTGCTGTAACAACGGTGGAAGCGGCGAAGATGAGGAAGGCCTAGTGGAGGTTCTGAAGGCGCTTTACGGACGTGGAGGCGATGGAGGTGATGCAGGCGTAGGTTAGAGTTCCTACAAAAAAAATATTCTGAATCTAGGGTTTTGATTGATTGATTGATTTTTTCGTGTTTCTGGGCGCGTCAACTGCTTTGGTCATTAGTCCCGTTAGTGAAGTGCATGTTTGTTTTCCCTGTAAGTGTGTGTGTAAGGGGAGAAGACAGGACAAAGAAGAGGAAGGAAAGATCGCGCGCGGTCCGTGGCCCGTTTGTTAGAGTACTGCTCCGGCATTCGCCTGGTGTTGATCGGAGAAACCACAGAAACCTACCGATCAGAGCAGCCGGCCCCTAGAATTCTCCTCCAGACAGCGACTGAATTCGACTTAGCTGAAAAGCTAGAGTCGAAAATCCTGCCACCGTCAGGACTCGAACCTAGGACCTCCCGGTCAGAGGCGCTGCAGTTCTGAATCTCGGGTATCTAGCGTAGGTGAGGACGGAGGCGGCGGTGGAGGTGAGGGAGGCAGAGGAGATTTTGAAGGCGGCGCGGGCGTCGATGGGCGTGCAGACGATGAAAGTGGAAGGGGGAGAAGGGTGGGAGGCGGAGAACGTTATGCAGACCGCGAAGGCGATGGAAAAAGGCGGAATTGGTGAAGGTGAGAGTGTTGGAAACTTCGCAAATCAACAGGGGCATTTCGAAGACGCAATGGCAAATGTGACCGTGGTAGTACTGACACTTGATAGCTGTGTCGCTGGTGAATATGGCATTGACAGTGAGCAAAGACGGCGACGACAGAGAGGTGATGTAAACATCTGAAGAGCCAGCAGCGGAGGTGACAACAAAATGCAGCGCCAACCGTGGAGACAGTTGAGTCGAAATCGGACAGGAACCACAAGGCCCTGTAAAACTAATGGAACTAATCTCTTCAGACGTATCACACAACACTCGACTATCAAATTAGAAAATAATAATAAATTACTTACTCTAATAGTTCTGCGTCTGATGCAGTTGTAAATTGCTCAGCTACTTGTTTGGGACATTAAAGCGAAATATTACGAATAAAAGTAAACGTTATTCGCTCGTAGTAATCTTCATGAACAGTATACACGAAAGACGAAACAAAACATGCCCTCTAAGATACGTCTATCAAATTAATTAAAATTTTTAATGCAGAAATGGATTTATTACATAATTTTAAAAAAACAATTAAATTAGAATTCAGCTACTCCAAACAATTCTCGATAATAAATGTGCAGATTGTTAATCTGTCGTCCTGCTTTTTTGGGGTTTCTTCGTCGCCGTGTGGAGCGGCGCAGCGAAGATGTGGCGGAGGCGGCGACGGCGGTGAGGGCGGCGGCTGCGGGCTGAGGGGGGCGGGCCGGAAAGGGGGATCAGAAGAGCCGCCTCAGCCAAGGACGAAGACAGACGAAGAACTGTGACTGATGGAAGTGATAAGGCGGTGGATTCCGAGACGACTGAATGTGTGTGGCTACGTTGTAAAGGGAGTGGTGATGTCTCTTGACGCAACAGAGAACTTGCAGTGACTTCAACAATGACGGGCATGTTGTTGGTGACATGTTTATAAATCGTGAGATTACAATAATTATGTGTGAAAATTATTCCTCTTGAATAAAATGTTATTAAATTCAAATTTTAGAAAATTAATTTTACATAATTTAGTAGAAGAAGTTTATATTAACTAGTAGGAAGAGACCAGCAAAGGTGGCTCAGGCCATCAGCTCAAGTCACTGCAGTGCCTCAAACGGAAGATCCTAGGGTCCAAGTCCCGATGACGGCAGGATTTTTGACACTAGCTTGTCGGGAAGGTCGAATTCAGCCACTGTCTAGAGGAGAAATTCGTTTTATTTATTTATTTATTTAGTCAAAAACAGTCAAAAACTGAATGTGACGTATGGGGAGAAAAATCATCTGCGCACGCATTCTTGAGTTTCCGAATCCCTTCCCAACAATTTAACTATTAATAGTTGAAAGATGAATAATAATAATAATAATAATAATAATAATAATAATAATAATAATAATAATACATTTAAAAAAACGAGAGATTAACATTTCAAAAACTAGATATTTTCGTTGCCGAATTATAGAAAACTTATTTTTAACGGTAAAGGAACGAACAGATTTGATTTTTCTGTATTGTTAACAAAATAGAAACTCGCCCTAAGCTCTACTACCACTACAAGCGAAAGGAAAGTTCAACAAAACATGCGCATAGTGAAGCTACATTTCTACATAATTCTATCGGACGGTCGCTCTGATCGGTAGTTTTCCGTAGTTTCTTCGATCAACACCATGTGAGTGCCGGAGCAGTTCCCTAACAAACGGGCAATCTTTCCTTCCTCTTCCTTGTCCTATCCTCACCCCGCGGGGCGGCATTCGAGGGAATATCAATTTTCTGCCTTCATCTGACTCTATCTGCAACTTACTTTTATGAATTTCGCGTTTTATTAAAAGTACACAAATTAAGTCAATTATCTTCTTATTGAATTCATTATTTATAATCTTTGAGAATTTATTTTCATGTTAGGTTTGTTGATTCAAAATGCCTGTTTAATGAGTCCTTTGTGTAAAGTTGGTCTCGCTGCAGACAGTCTGGCAGCAATCTGCGAGCGTTGTGGATACGAATGTAAATGAAAGATCTTTCATTATGGCAATAAATATCCATACGTAGTGAAATTTTAAAAATAAAATAATTTTATTTCGTTAAACGTTTCCAAACAAAAGTATTTATTGTAACGTGGTGGAGTGCGATCACCGTATTTTCGAAACAATATTATCTCAATGCAATTCTTGTTCAAAAACTCGAGTGCCCACTGGAAATCAAAGCCAGAACCACGTGCGCAGGACGTGAACTTACAGGTATTTGTCACGGACACTACGCATAAAATTATGTAAGTAACGTTTCAACATTGACTTTTATTAAACGTAGTTTTCATTTACTTACATGAATTGCTTGCTTGTATTATGTTCTCAATTTTGGAAATTATATTTCAGCCATTCGATGGAGCTGCATCCTCCAGTTTGTTGTGGCACAAGCCGCCAGTCATGAAAACGTGTTCGGATATGCGTGCTTTGTTTGGATTTAACCTCCATCTGCTCTCAAAGCGAGACGCTGAGAATAGTATCTTTAGGTGTGGAATGTATCAGTGATATTTCGTCGTTTCTTGATCTTCAATTCCAGTTAACGTCAGATATTGTTTGTTGCAGACGTGTAACACCACGAAGACAATGCGACAGTATTTGTTTGCTGGACATTAAGTTCCCACCTTTGTAGGATGTATACCGTTGTTTGCAAATATAAAAATGTACTAAAAAATTAATATAGTAAGAGAAGCATTTTTTAATTGATTTAAAATATTATATTAAAGTAATATCAAGGTAAATTTATTTTATTTTTAAATGTTCCATAAATTAAAGTGAATTTGGATATTACATATTACAATCCTTGTAATTATTTGTTATATCCTCTTATTATTTTCAATATATATTTATGTAGTACATATTTTGATGCTTCACACAAAATTTTTTTCGGACTCAGACAGTGAATTCCGAAACGAGTGGATGTGTGTGGTTATATTTTACAGGGAGTGATGATATCTGTGGGTCAGAGAATTTGCAGCAATGGCAACCATGACGGACAAGCGAATAAATGCACGTCAACCATCAGGTTACAATAATCATGGGTGAAAATTATTATTCTTATATGTATGTATGTATTTGGCGTTATTGGGTCTGTAGTCCGACTTCGCCAGCCAGCTAGCGGTGTCCCCCATGCCTGGGCCTAGTTAAATTCCCATTCTTGGGGGGGGGGACATGAGGAGAACATGACGTATTCTCTTCACCGTAACTAACAAGATCCGCCTGCTTGAGCTTTTCTTCGTCACACAGCTACAGAAACTGGGACGATTTTAAAGAAAAGCTACAACTCTATTTTTGCTTCGAACGGGAATCGAACCCGGCACACGGCACCCGGCGCCCACAGCACGAAAAGCTAGTACGCTGCCCATGAGCAATTCCAGAGGCATTTTTCTTATAGAATGTTAATATCTTCAGCTTTAAAAGAATGAAGTTCAAATTATATGCTAGTTTTAAAGAAAACATAACGGGAATCTATATCCCTTTCGAACATCATATTTTTGGAACTAATATCCCCGTAAATTCGAATGTAAGCGTTGCGGTCGTCATTGGCCGTACGGCGAGTTCAATTCAAGTGTTTGTAATAGGAATTACTTAGTACCAAATAATGTAAATAATGCAAACACTGACATGCAAGTACTTCCGTTATCATTTTCCCTTATTTGTTGTAGCTTGCAAAATCATGTGTTGCACATCTAATTATTCATGGAATGTATTAGCACCCCGATCGCAAAGAACACAACACTGACTACTTTTTAAAACTATAGAAATTATTTTTTTTGTTTCATTCTATCAAAATAGCAAATATTTTGCTTCACGAATTTACTTTACAAACATAATTATTGTTTGCGTGTAACCATTACATTCAGCCTCTTTCCATACGCTTGTACATCGGCTGTTAAACCCCACTGTGGTCATAGCCCCGTCCTTTGCTATGTGATATTGCGATAAAGTGTTGTTGTGCCGGATAGAAGCTTAGCAATATCCAAAATGAATACATTTACGCAGAGTGACTGACAGTAAGCGGAAGCGACGCAAAGGCAAAATCGACGTGTAATGATGGTAACGAAGGTGGAAATTGGCGAAAGCTTTTGCGATGGCGACTGCCGTGCACAAGCAAATATGGGAGATTAAACCGAAATGGCAGCGTCATCGACTGTATAATTACTAGAGGCGAGCCGAAAGCAGCCTTCATAATAGAGGAATCGACTGTCTACAGACGAGATGGAATTGTATGCGGACCGGCCGCTGCCTGCCCTGTGGCATTGTAAGCGATGACGAGGTATAAGAAACGCTAACTCTATGTCAGGGGCACTTTGATATTCTTTTCGGTGCGCGATCAGAAGTCTCGTCCGCTGCGGTGTGAAGAGCATAAACCGTGTTTGACAGATCGATGGTAGAGTAACACTCCAATGGCTGACGCCGCCTGATCACGTGCCATGACTCATCATGACGAATCATCCTCACCGGAACGAGATGCAAAGAGGACCGAAGGGATTCGTGTTCGCTGCGGGTTCTGTTCATTGAGAGAGTTTGACGGAGGGGGATCTCGTGGAGTTTCTATCGCCCCGCCCCCTTGCCCCTCCGTGCTCTTCCAAACGAAGCCAACTCTTGGATCTATGGTAGCATCCTTCGGATCTCACAGACGAAATACGTTTAAATGCCGAAGATCATCAATTGGAATGTTTTCAAGAGATAAATACATTTGTATAATAACGATTGGACACTTTCTGTTTTAATTGCATGAAATTTGGCTGTATAATATTACAAAATTATACATTCTTGTTTATTCAAAAGAAAATCCTATAAAAGTAATTTGTAACAAACTAATTAAATAATTTGAAATAAGTTTCATCTTTATTTTTAATAAAACATATAAAATGCAAAGAATGTCCACATTTCCTTGCGGAGCTCCAGTGCTCCGTTGTTGGCTAATATATGTGACAGTTAAGTAACATGCCCCGGACAATGACAACAAGGAACGCCATTCTATATCATACGTTTACGAAAGAAAAAACGAGTAATTGTGACAAAAATTCAACTCAAAAAAATATGAGAAAAATACATTTCGTAAACAAAAATTCCCTCTAATTATGAACAAACATGAAGACTTTCTATTGCCAAATTGTACCTCAGTTGTATTACAAATTATTTTAAAAAATGCGCCAGAGATGAACCAGAAAAATCTTATTTATTTGCTTATTTTTATTCCTTTCACTGTATTATCAATTATTATGAATTGTAACTGTAAAACCAGTAATGAAATACAAATTCAATTAAGGAGTTGGCGTAAAATCAATTCAAAAATAAATAACAATAACCGCAATTTGAAAAATACAAAAAATGCAAATATAGCACTTTATACGGCCATGAGTTCACGAAGACGTCCCTCTGACAACAGTAGAATTTGCTGTGAACCAAAAGGATTCTGGTCAAGCTACGCATAGGCAAATGCTGCAGTAATCGATGTACATTAGGGTTGTGTTGAAATGCTGCTGTAAGAATTTGTTTGTCTTGTGATCGTATGCAAAAGCACTCTACACAGCATTATGATCTCCATAAATTCCCTTGACGTCAATTCAGTTCAACTGATAATCACCCAACACAGCAAAGAAACCATTAACACAATTCGAAGAATCCATATTTGATATTATAACTAGATTTAAACTTGAAATCATCGCGTAGTTATGGTCTATCTTCTTGATAACGCGCTGACATCATTGCTGAATAATTTTACAGTAGAGTAGATTTACGTAGAACCTTTTCAGAATAATCAAGATATCCGGGATAACTACAAGAAAACATACTAGAATTAATCTTTGATGTTTATGATAGATGCTTTTGAAAAGTTTTGGGATAATTTTTTAGGATATTACCCACACAACCGCTGCCAAAAAAATCCTAAAGAGATCTCCAGAAAACCTATACTAACCATACTTTTCTAGAAACGAGTGAGCATACCGTCATGTCGTCAGGGATAAAGAAGAGGGTGGAGTTACAAAGAACAGATGCCACGCTCAGCCCACGAAGATGAAGGCTCTGCTTTGGCAGACTTCTCCGAAATTGAGAACAAGTGACAGCTCGTGGAGGCAGCTCTCGAACTAGACTCTTCAGGAACTCAAATTCAGACACGAACACACGTCACAAAAATTGTGATATGTGTTTGTGTTTCTGAGGTTGGCAAATGTTATTCCTACGTTGCATTTTTGATTGAAGCATTTAACGAATATTCGGATAAAATATTATTTACTTCAAAGTTATCAGGAATGCATGAAGTAATATACAGCAGCGCAACTTCAATTTTGTGCTTGCGCCTAAATATGTCAATGGCCTCTCCCAAACGTTTCAGATTAGCAATGTATATAATGTTAAAACTATTATTAGTTTACAGCTTCATAATCAATTAGTTTAGAGCTTCATTTTTAGCATTTGAGTCAATATTTTGAATATTGTTATTTGTAATGAATCGGAAAATAATAAATATGGACTCATTAACAGATATACTAAGAGTTACTCAATTCTAAAATATTTATTTGTTACTTGCAAACAAACAATTCGTCCCTGGATTTGCCCGCAAAATATTCTGGCCAACTTACGAAGTTTAACGAACAAGTTGCAAAATACTGTCTCTGCAATTCACAATTTCCTAATTTTAAAGTTACAGCCCACTAGTACTAGAGAAAGTATTCTGATTCCCGAAAATCTCCATGAACTAGTATTCGCTCAAACAACCTGGCTGGGTCGCAGAAAAGCCCTTGTAAAACCGTGGCAGTCGGAGTGGAATCGCCTTTAAGGTAGCTGGCGCCGCGACGCGCGCCCCGCCCTATCCCGCCCCGCCCTGCCACGCCCCACGCCGCCTCTCGCCGCTCCGCCCCGCCCTGCTCCGCTCCGCGCTGTCCCGCGCCGCCCCGCGGCACTCCATGCCGCCTCACACCGCCCCGCGCCGACCCACGCCACCCCTCGCCGCTCCGCCCCGCCCCGCCTGCGCTGCCCCGCCCCCACCCCCGCCCCGCCCAGTCCGGTCTCGTGCCGCAACGCCCCGCCTGCGTTGCCCCGCCTCCCCCTTCACCCCGCCCAGTCCTGCCTCGTGATGCCCCGCCCCGCCTGCGCTGCCCCACGCCGCGCTGCCCCGCGCCGCCTCTCGCCGCTCCGCCCCGCCCAGCCCCGCCCCGCGCCGTCCCACGCCACCCCTCGCCGCTCCGCCCCGCCTCACGCAGTCCCGCCCGGCCCCGCCCTGCCCCGCCCCGCCTCCACTCCGCCCAGTTCTGCCTCGTGCTGCCCCGCCCCGCTCTGCCTCTCCCCGCCCCGTCCCGCCCCGCCCCGCCCCCTACCCCGCCACGCTCCGCCCCGCCCCCTCCCGCCTCCGCCCCGCCTGCGCTGCCCCACGCCGCGCTGCCCCGCGTCGCCCCGTCTGCCCCGCTCCTCCCCACCCTGCCCCGCTCCGCGCCGCCACGGCCCCCTCCCGCCCTCTCCACGCCTGCGCTGCCCCACGCCGCGCCGCCCCGCGCCGCCAAAGAGCCGCCACCTGGGCCGCGGAGGGCGGTTTCACTCTCAATGAAATGAAAGGATTGCGCGCGCGGCAACAGCGGCCGCTGTGTGTGCAGTGTCGCCTCACAGCGAGGGCTGAGGAGCGCGCTGGGGGACGATAGACGCTTCAGCCCCTGCTCGCTGGCCTGCCTGCGGCGCGCCGCTCTCTCGCTCAAAGAGATACGCGCGGCGGTGGGAACGACGGCGGGAGCGACCGGCTGAGATGGCTAGAGAAATCAGCTGTTGCCTCTGCACCCAGGGTCCCAGCCCCGATGGTTAATAGACCCGGGTTTTCGACACTGGCTCTGCACCTTCCAGGGCGAATTCAGTTGCTTTCTCGAGGAATTCTAGCGCTCGGCTGCTCTGATCGGTACTTCTCCATGATTCTCAGATTCCCAGGCGAATGTCAGTGCAGTAACCTCACAAACGGACCACGGACCGCGTGCGATCTTTCCCTCCTCATCCTGAACCCCTTATATACACACATGTACGAGCAGTAAATTAACACACAAGCCGGGAGACCAGTCGGGAGGCTGGTGCTTATTCCAGTAGGGACGGTGCCCTGCAGTGAGAGAAATCTAGGGGATGAATCCCCCTCAAGCCCACGTGTAGATCGGTGACAGATTTGACTAGCGGGAGAGGGAGACCGTCACCTCTCGCGATATAATAAGCAATACACGAACGGGACTTAAAAGCGTACCAGTTGGCATGCCCGGATAGAAAACAATCAACGAAAGAAATCAAGAAAGGCTTGTGTTGGCGATCTCAGAGGGAATGAAAATGAAGTCTGCAGCGGCGATGATATTGGAAATGATGGTAGGGGAAACGATCGTCGAAGGTTATGCAAATTGATGATAGGTGAATTCGCGATAGAGATGGTATAAGAAACAATGGCGGTAACATGAGATGATCGTGGCAATTGGACGGGCAATAACTGTAGTAGTAGCTATGGAAGTGTGCAATGGAACTGTGGTAGTAGCAATGAAAAAACGGTGATGGTTAGGCCTGCGTTTTGAATATAATTACTGATTTGTTTATTCATTAGGAACAGTCGAAACTGATGTATTCCCACTGCATAATTTTGCAGTGATTTGAAATACGTATGATTATTCACATTTGTGCATATTTTCAAGTATAAAGCATATTAACATCTGTAAAAGTAGCGACGTTCGTGAAGTCGTTGGGAGGTCGCAGACTGGATCTCCACAAGATGCGCTGGAGATGGAACAATAGCCCTAAGGGAGATGGTGATGATGAAACGATGGTGGTGATGAAGCGATGGGACCGGGGAGGTGGTTCAGGGAATCAACTAATGTCACTGCAGTACCTCTGACCAGAAAATCCTACAGCCCCGACGGTGATAGGATTTTCGACACTTTATAGTTAAATAGCTGGGTTGAGTTTGTCGCTGTCTGGAAGAGAATTCTAGAGGTCGGCTGCTCAGATCGGTAGTTCCCCGCGATATCTCCGTCCAATACCAGGTGAATGTCGGAGCAGTACTCTACCAAACGGGCCATGGACCGCGCGGGGATTCTTCCTTCCTATTCCTTCCATTCTCACTTAAACACACACGTACGTACACTACACTACTACACATGCCGGGAAACCAGTCGGGAGCTTAGAGCTTGTCCCGGCTGGGCGGGTGTCGAGAAGCTGGGGCGGTGGGAGACAGCTGGTTGGGGCGGTAGCCCTCTGTAGGTCGGCGTTGGATCTCAACATCCAGCTGGGGAAGATCACCGCCACCTCCCGAGTAAAAAAACTTGCGCTACACCTACGTGACTAATGACCTCAGCCGTTATTCCACCCGTAATCACGAACTAATCAATCAATTAATCAATGAAGCATTGGGGATTATGGAGAGATTGTGATGATGGCGGCAGGCTAGTAATGTTGGTGGTAATGTGGTGGTGACTAGGACAGTGATTATGACGAAAGGCGTAGCGACAGTGCAGTTAGAGAGTACGGATCTGTTTGCGTGAGCGGCAGAGGCGGGGGAGGTACTCTCGCAATGGGATAAGTCTCCGCGTAATGGACGGCGGCGGTGGCAGCAGAGACGAGTTCGTTGACAGAGAGAGAGAGAGAGAGAGAGAGTAGGGGAGCGTGGCAACGGCTCCAAGGGAGTTTCAGACGTCACTCGCCAACACTCCTTCGCTGACAGCACTCGCACGGCTACCCTGCCACTCACCGCCTCCTTTCTTCTCACGTCTGCCGCCGCCGCCGCTGCCACCACTGCCATCACTGTCTCTACCGTTAGTTCTGCCAGCGCCACCATAATTACCAACTCTTCCATCACCAATTCAGCCTCCTCTGCCTCCATGTCCAACTGCACTTCCAGATCCACCTCCACCTCTATCTCCATCGCCGCCATCACGGACTCCGCGTCCACTTCCACTTCCAACGCTGCTTTTATTGCCTTTACCGTGGCCCCCCCTCCCCGCCACCATTGCCATAGCTTCCGCCGCCTTCGCCACCACCTCCACTTTCACTTCAAAGAGCGCCTTCATTGGTTTTACGATCGCCCCCGTCGCCATTGCTGTTACCGTCGTCACCGCCGCCACCGTCGCCACCGCCGTCACCATTGCTGTCACCATTGCTGTCACCATCGCCGTCACCATCGCCACTGCCACCACCGTCGCCACCGCCGCCACCTCCACCACCGCCGCCACCGCCGCCACCGCCGCCACCTCCGCCACCTCCGCCTCCGCCGCCACCGCCGCCACCGCTGCCACCATCGCCACCACCGCCACCGCCGCCACTTCCGCCACCGCCGCCCCCACCGCCATCTCCGCCACCTCCGCCACCGCCGCCACCGCCGCCACCGCCGCTACCGTCGCCACCGCCGCCACCTCCACCACCGCCGCCACCGCCGCCACCGCCGCCACCTCCGCCACCTCCGCCTCCGCCGCCACCGCCGCCACCGCTGCCACCATCGCCACCACCGCCACCGCCGCCACTTCCGCCACCGCCGCCCCCACCGCCATCTCCGCCACCTCCGCCACCGCCGCCACCGCCGCCACCGCCGCTACCGCCGCCACCATCGGCACCACCGCCTCCGCCGTTGGGCAGACAAACGCACGCGCCTGCTCCCGGTGCACGCGTCCGGGTGTGTGGCACGCGCGGCGCGGCGCGGCGCGGCGCGGCGTCCTGCTGGGCCATTGCCTCGCGCCGCCCGCTGCGCCCGTCGCACGCCCGGCCCTTTTAGAGGCACGCGTCGCGTCCCGCGTTGCCTAATTTAACCACCTACGCCCGCTACGGAAGCGAACTTTCTCATTACCATTGTTATGCACGGATTGCTCCTAATGGCTTCTGATTTCATGCAATATGAGGAAGAGCGGGCCTGATGGCCCGAGTCTCGCCACATAAAGTCATTATTATTATTATTATTATTATTATTATTATTATTATTATTATTATTATTATTATTATTATTATTATTATTATTATTATTATTATTATTATTATTATTATTTCCTATTTTCTGTAAATATAAACTGATGCCGGGGTTCTGAAAATCACCCAAGGCAACAATGCTTTGCACGTAAAGTGGAACAAGGATATATTTTGTTTTTTATATTGGTCAAGTCAGACTTAAGAATTTACGGACTATATTTGCTGTTCCCAATAATGCGGCTTTTTGAATTGTCCGTATATGCTTTTCAGTCAATTCTAACTTCTTCGCGATCTCTTGCCATTCCTTGGTGACCAATCCATTCGCTGAGACCACTACTGGAAGCACTTCCACTGCGCGCAATCCATACATGTCCTTCAATTCAACAGCCAGGGGTTGGTATTTCCTCTTTTCTCAGCAACAGTTGTTACAAGCCGGTCATCTGTAGGAACCGCAACATCAATGATGCATGATGTTTTAGATATTTTATCAAACATAACAATATCTGGTCTATTTGCTTCCACTGTTCGGTCAGTGAAGATTACACTATCCCACAGAATTCGAGCTCGATCATTGCTGATTACTTGCTCAGGTTTGCACTTATAATATGGTTGTTCACTCTCTACGAGGTCGTATCTTTTGGCAAGGGCTTGGTGGATTACTTTGGCGACGCAGTTGTGTCTCTTAAGGTATTCTTATTCTTCTTATTATTATGATTGGGTGAATTTCACATGGAGTTAATCGTGTTTATAATGATCTGAAGAGCAAAAACCATCTGTCTTGATATTGTTCTTTAGAAATAAATTATCTGTATAATTAAAACACTAAGGCGTTTTGTTTTGAAAGAAGTTCGAACCTATTACTCAACCGAATTTCGTGAGTTTTTAAATGAAAGGAAGTGTACCCTAAATGAAAGAAAGTGTACTTACTTGCTTTCATTAACTAAGTTTATAGATTAAACATCGCACTTAAAAGGTTTGAACCCCTCACTGATCTTTACAATTATAATATGAGTGCCGAATGATTAAAGTTCTCTCGCGAGAGATGAAGGCTGTATAAAGTTGCTTAAAAATCAACGTGGGGGACTGGGGAGAGGTTTTACAGAACCATTCTGAATATATTTTGTAATTTGTTTCTATTTGGACAACTTCGAATATAGCGACAATGTTTACGAGTACATTGAAACGAACTTTAATATTTGAATAATAATAATAATAATAATAATAATAATAATAATAATAATAATAATTATAATAATAATAATTATAATAATAATAATAATTATTATTATTATTATTTTTTTTATACCTTTTAATTCAAATTACATTCATTCATCGTGTTCCAAATATCACAATAAGATTCAAAGGAAAAGATTTCAGTACATTTTGAGCACAAGTAACGCTAATATCGTTAGCTTACATCTGGTTATGTTTATTTTGAGTTAATTGAACTCTGGGCAGAGTCAGTAATGTCTGTTTCCATCATATTTGTGGCCATTAAGGTTTAAATTTGCTTTAGAACCTTGAATCGACTCCGTTAAGGTCACGAAATGGAAGTTACGGCAATTAGAGGCCATTCGGAGTCAATTGACGCATTCGCAGGCGTAATGATTGTGGAACATTACTCCATTCAATATACCGGATGTTTACCCTACGTCTATGGCAAACATATGGTAAACATGTGGGCACTCTTCACGTTAAGCGATGTTGCTCGTGCGGGTTCACATATTCACAAGCACATAGCATGGCTTACCTCCCTCAATCCTTTCACCGTTCTACGAGGGAAATTCGGTAAATACGTTAATTGAAGAGGGAGACTAGCCGTTTGAATTGCGCTGTTGTCCGGATCGCACCTCTAAGGAAATATACACATGTATAATAATATCATAAGCTTGCACAGAGATACGCATGCGCAAATGAAAAGAATGAAAATCAAAATGAAGGAAGTAGCCTACATTTCAATACATAACCAACTAATTAACACTACGTTCCATACTAACCAAAAACGGATATTTTGTTCTCTCAGCGTGTGCACATTTTCTGACATTTAGTTTCACAGTACATGGTAATGCACTTTATTTGTAATTTTCAAAAAGATTTTTTTCCTAATGGACCAACGGACGGACAGACGAATGGATGGATGGACGGATGGACATACGGAGGTACGAACGGACGAAGGTACGGGTGGACAAAGGTACGGGCGGACGGATGTAAGAACGGACGGACGGAGGTATGGACGGACGGAGATACGGGTGGACGGAGGTACGGGCAGACGAAGGTACGGGCGGACGGATGAAAGAGCGGAAGGAGGTATGGAGGTACGGACGGACGGATGTGCAGACGGACGGTGGTACGGGTGGACGGAGGTACGGGTGGACGGAGGTACGGGTAGACGGGGGTACGGGTGGACGGATGTAAGGGCGGACGGAGGTACGGACGGACGGAGGTAAGGACGGACGGAGGTGCAGACGGACGGAGGTACGGGCGGCTGGAGGTACGGGCGGACGGTGGTACGGGCAGACGGAGGTAAGGGCGGGCGGAGGTGCGGGCGGCCGGAAGTACGGGAGGACGGACGTACGGGCGGACGGAGGTACGGATCGACGGGGGACAGATGAACGGACGGGGGAAAGGACGGGCGAGAGGATGGACGGACGGGGAATGAACGGACGGCGGATGGACGGACGGGGGGATAGACGGAGGGACGGACGGACGGGGGAACGGGTGGGGGAATGCACGGACGAAGGAACGGACGACGCACGGATGAACAGACTGACAGCATCAGACAGGTAGACAGTCAGACATACAAAAAACACTTTTTCCATATCAGTGAACTCCCAAAACTTGTATTTCCGTTAAAATCTCGAAATCCTTTTTTGTAGCATTACTTAACATTCTCTATACAATGTGCATTATTCCATATGTTCGTCCTTATACGAAAGAGTAACTAGAGGTGCTACAGAATGGCACAGACTTTCTCGTAGTAATGTTTTCTAATTTCCTTAGTGTGCTTTATGGTGTTGTCCCATCCTCTTGCCAGGGGCCATCTATCCCCGCCAAAAGTACATTTATTTGAAATTTTCTCAATCTTTCGGTTTCCTACTAATAGATCGAAATATTACTTAAATAATATGAGAAGAGTAAAACCTCCACCTAAATAGCAATTTTTATTCAGAAATTTAGAGCCCTTTTTAAGAAAATGGTGTTTAAGCGTAACTGTAAATGCGAAATTTGAAGCTCTTCTTCACAGGAATCTATTGAGTTTTTGAAAAACTTTCATTTGAAGTCTTTTGAAGCACATCTACCTAGGAATGCAATAGTGTATACAAATCGATGCAAATGTGCATATTGACGGCGTGAGAGTTATTTCAAAAAAATACGATTAAGTAATTTTTGAAAAAACAAAATATACACCAAAATGAACTTTACGTCATAATCAACAATGCCATTACCACTATCCGTTAGAAAAGTTTGAAGAAAAATGGAGCCATTTATGAGAAAATGGCATTTCAGCGTGTCTGAAAATGCCGAATTTTGAGCTCATTTTAACAGAAAACTGTCGAATTTTCGAAAAACTTTATATTATATTATTTAAAGCACATGTACTCATAAGTACAATAATGTGAAGAAATCGCCTCTAATTTAAATATTACCGACTTGGAAGGCAAGTCAAAAAATTCCAATTTTTGTAATATTTAAAAAACAAAAGAATAGAGCAATGTGACATTTATGTTATTTTCGTTATCAGGGCCTGGGAACGAATTTGTTTGTGCCAAAAATCCGCCATTTTTTCGCGCAGCCTTACAGTACTTGCTCTGTACCTCTCTGTACTACTCTGTACGTATATTACTCCGTAAATACATACGTATACAAGAAAGTAAACAATTGTTCATAATCTCATTAATCAGTGTTCTTCTTAATTATGAATACATCACCTCCAAATTAAGTATGGGATTGAAAATGTGAAAAAATGGAAATATTAGTAAAAGTGAAGCACACTTATTAAATACAATTTCTAATGTAAGTTAATGCTTAATATGTAACTTTCAATTTTGATATTAATTTGTAGTGGAAATCAAATTTTTGTATGTAAGACAGATTATGGACATTATTTTTAGAAAACCTATTATTCAGCTATTTTCGTTGTTCATTACAACCACTCTTACCACTTCACCTGAATATTTTGAGTATGTATCAAATGAGTGAATTTTAACATCATGTTCTCTAGATTACATGGCAAGGTGGTTTATGTGAGTCAATGGTAACACTTTAAATTCAAACATCTTTTTTTGTATACCAGCATTATAAATAACCCTTTTCTATTAGCACAATCGTTCATAATATGGAATATTATGGCACGAATTATTACGTCATAACTATTTCTGCACGAAATGTGTGTCATCACTGACACAATAGTCTCAGTCCCCATTTATCATCCGTTATGGAGTATAAAGAAGACAGTGGTACCATGTAAATAGATTCTGTGTTCGCAGTAATATCAAATACATTGTGAAAAAACTTCCACTTTTGAAATCGAATTTATTAACTTATTTGCTTTTTCCAAAATTTCTTCTGGCTAAGAATCCATAATGTTTGAAACGTAACTTTCAACCTAATTGACGTTTGTAAATAAATTAGTTGCTTAAGTAGCACTCATGACGTCGTAACATGAATTCGAGGTTACAACTTAACATTCAAATTGATTTCACTTCCTCAAATTTTTATAATATTGTTATACAAAAAAATAGCGTATGCAACTCTTTTATAATGTTACTTTTTTTCACTCATAAGAAATTATTACCGAACGAACAACGTTAGGAGTTCGTTCGGTAATATTACCGAAATATTACCTTAATATTACCGTAATTATTACCGAACTCACTCCTAACTTCGTTCGTTCGGTAATATTTTCTTATTCGTGCAGAAAAGGACAACATTATAAACTAATTGCATAATATACTATTAAACGAAACGAATAATTGTTGATAATGTTTCATCATTTAGGTTACCACACCAATTCAAAACGTGAAGTTCAACATAAAACACCGCATCTGGATTATATTTTGCTTTAAAAATTTTGAATTTATCATTTAATAGAGTTCCTAAAATGTTTATATCAGACGTAATCTTGGTACGTCGCACATTTGATAATACTCAGTTTCCAAGAATGTTCAGAGTGTGAATACAGTCCGGGTGCACGAGGCATTTTGATGATGAGTATAGATCCCGTAGAATCCGCAATTTGCTTCTGAATCACACAGATTTTTCATATATTTTAATATTCGAATATTTTGATGCAGCACGAGAAAATAAAATTGCCCTGACAAAATGCACTTTCATAGAATACTAATTTTGCCTTTGAGCTTTGGCACTTTCATATGCTGTCATATTTGTTATGGAGACTTAATCAGCGCATTTGCTGTTTTCGCTCAAACGTAAACCGGGATCAAATTGTGGATATGGTTTTATTTAGAACTGTAATTCTCAGTATCTATTTCTACAAGGAACAATAATTTCACATGACAGATCCTTTTGGGCGAAGATAAACTTGTGAGATCATCGAGAATAAAATAAATATTACTCAAATGTTTTAAGTATCCACTTCGATGAATCAGTTTATATTTACTCCATTGAAATAAATCAAAATTACACTTGAGATATTAACGAAATAACTCTCCTATTAATAGTTATTGTCTTTATACAGAATAAGAGCTATTTCATTATTTAACTGGACACCTTTGGGCGCCTTCGGGATTCGGATACAGGGGTCTTCAAACATTGCCCTGTAAATATGGGAATCTCGAGTGCGTATTCGCGTATGGGCCCGTTCAAGCGGCCTTTGAACCAACGAGCGAGACCTACCAAACCTCTTACCGTTCCCCTGTCTAAATATGTCGCCAACAGTGTTTTCGTTTGATACCATTTGAGCCCAAGCCGAATCAGGCGTGCCCGTCGGACTCATTGTGTATTGACACCTTGAAGATGGCGATACCCTACACAAGAAAGACCATTTTGCAAGTGTGGTTTGTGCCTGTTCAAAATATGTTGCAGCGCATTGTTACCACGTAGAAGCAGGTAGCAGCGGGGACAGATTATCAACCCGCGAAAGTCAGACTTGCAACCATGGCTTGTTCGTGTATGGCGCTGGAGCAGCGGCGACGGCACCCCGGCCAACAGCCCAGCGATAGACCGCTGACACAGCATAGCGACTGTCAGAGCGGGGTCCAGAGCGGTTGGTGCTTTAGAACGATATTCCTAAGGATGATCCAAAGTGACAGTTCGCGAAAACAAGTGAACATCACATGTATTTCAGAGAAGTATCCCTCCGCCGCAACAGCTGTTCAGCTACGCCCCTTCGTAAAGTGCTAATGGCTCCTGTGAAAACATCCCTCTGAAGAAGTCTAAGAGTTTCGCTGAGGTATATGCACGTACGTGAGTCCGGGAAATATTTAAATTTAAATACGTATGTGGAAAATCTCTTAACATGTTCTCACAATCAGTAAAAGAAAACTGCCACTAAAATGTAAATAGAAAGAAAAATTATTTTAAGCCGGAAACACGTGCACTGGTACGCATCTCGCATTCAAGTCTCGGTTTTAAAATAAACATAATATTTATCACTCAAAAAGTAAATTCAATGTAATATATAAAGAAAAAAAGAATTTTTACAGAAGAGCACATTACACTGCACTTCCTAATATCAATTATTTCTCGCGGCGCACTATATTTTTGTCGGACAAGGACACCACAAAAGGAAGTGTCGAAGCCATTTACAAATTAGCCACCTGGAAACGAACGAATGTGGGAAAGGAGTCTAATGGACTCAAGGCCACAACGACCACCGAACCTTCAGTTTTGTTGCCAGCACTAGTTGTCACTTTGGCTCATCCTTAGGAAAATCGCTCTATATTTGGGCGTTGCCGCGGCAGCGAGCAGTCCGCTGCTGTCCCTGGTTTCCGTCGTTTGAAGTTTGCCAAGCAAAAGGGATGTGGGCGCCGCAATATGGTGCTGCAGAGAGATGCGCTTCTTGGAAAAAAGCTTTTAATATGCGATTTTTACGCTCAGTGGACTTATTGATTCAGGGAATTTATAAAATCAGGTTGAATGAACAATGTCCAATAACGGTGTATTTTTAACGCCTATTCGCAAGTTGATGCAAGCCTAGTGCGTATTTAAAAATATAAAATATCCAGATTAATTATCTTTGACATGATTACACATGCTTTACACTCTGTTAAATGGAGATTATTCAACAGAGAAACATCTTGAGATACATTTAATGACACAAAAACACACACGTCATTTGGTAATGTTTTTGTTTAAAAAAATTGACATTCATCACGAAAATTATTGAACAACGGGTAAAATGTATCAGGCCTTCCTTTTACATTAAAAATTATAGCGAAGAAAATTTTTGCTTTATCTGAAGTGGGGTCAAATATCTATATTATTATGTTTCGGCACTATGCAACTTTTTTCTATTAGATCTCAACCGATGTTTTATACGCCAGGCTATAATGTTTAAGAAACAATGACAAAAACGACTAAAATAGGTTAGATAATACAAACCTAAGCGTCATTATTTTTATTGAAATTATTGTCAAGAAACCACATATATCTCTTCATTTACTTGTATGTTATTCTTAACTTCATAACTTCTCAAAAATATCTAAAGATTTCTCTGTTTCCATCGTATTGCCTCATTTATGAACACATGATTTATAAAAGGGGAAAACTGGTGAATCTACAATATAATATTTTTGCAAAGATGAACAAATAACGTTATTATTTTGAAAATTGGTTTTCAGGGAAATATAACGAAACTAAAAAGATTCACTAAACTTCCCCTTCTTTTTGCGGATCTACATTTGTTTTACAAGGCCAATTATTTTTATCGTCACCAAACCTTTCAACGAGCAAGTCTTGAAGGGAAGCATCTGGATAATTCATATCATTTTCAACTTTTGAGCAATTATACTCAGTCGTAGCATTAATTCGGAAATATATATATATATATATATATATATATATATATATATATATATATATATTATATATATATAAAAGAAAGTCGTGTTAGTTACACTATTTATAACTCAAGAACGGCTGTACCGATTTCGCTGAAAATTGGTGAGCAGGAAGCTTAGAGTCAGGAGACGGACATAGGATACTGTTTATCCCGTTCGACAGCGTTCCTGTGTGAGAACGCACGTTTTTACGTACTTATTACGCACGTTTTTGCGTACTGCGTACGCAGTGCAACAAGGATAGTACAGTTTCTCACTGTGAGTGCGACGCGAGAAAAAGATGGGACCGGCTGTTAAGGCGGAACAGAGTTCGCCGGGTCAGCTAGTATATATATAAAAGAAAGTCGTGTTAGTTACACTATTTATAACTCAAGAACGGCTGTACCGATTTGGCTGGAAATTGGTGAGCAGGAAGCTTAGAGCCAGGAGACGGACATAGGATACTGTTTATCCCGTTCGACAGCGTTCCTGTGTGAGAACGCACGTTTTCGCACGTTTTTGCGTGATTTCGCATGTTTTCGCATGAAGGTACTTAACTGAAGAGTGCAACCTATGCACCAAAATACAGGAACAATAATGAATGATTAATCTTAATAAATGAATGATAAATCTACTTATTTTTTTATTTGTATTTTCTAATAAACAATTTAACTTAATACATTCCAAAATCTGCATATTTATTGCCTTTAACAGCCGGTCCCTACGATTACAGCTTTGTATTTCTCTCTTAAACAAAAATCAATTCCAAAAAAAAACGCTCTGCTGCGTAATAGATTTTTTAATTATCTATTTAATATCAGAGCGTTTTTTTAAATTCTTCTTTGTTTGAGAGAAAAACACAAATCTGCAATTGCTTTATTATCACGAGTGCAACAAGGATAGTACAGTTTCTCACAGTGAGTGCGACGCGAGAAAAAGATAGGACCGGCTGTTAAGGCGGAACAGAGTTCGCCGGGTCAGCTAGTATGTTATATCGACCGTGCGTCATTCAGTATTTTTCATAATACCCCCTTCTTATAAGAAAAAATAACATAATTAATAAATATCTTTTATTTTGAAAAGTGAGTACTCGTCCGCCATCTTTAGCTACAACTCATTTATTTCGATTGTTCGCTTCGAGCGGTGAACTTAAATCCGTAATGGACGTTGGTCATTAAAAGTGGTTTTCCGTTTCTCTGATTGGTTGCGTGAAGTCGATATAACAGAAAATTTTTACGAAAACAATTTCAAAATGTTTTTCTAAAAAGTAAATTAACAATGGAATTGAACAGTTGCCTGTCAAACATTTACTAAATGAAAAATTTTTTAAACATGAAAAGGAAATTTAATAGCAAAGATATACACGGAATTAAAATCATAAATGTTTACCGAGTGTTTTGAAAGCAGTTGTCTCAAGGAGGTTTTATCACAAGAGAAGATACACAAACAACTCAGCATGAACATCTTGTTTTTCCTTTCTGTTTCTGTGTTTTCCATTTGAGAAAACAATTCTTTCTCTTCCGCCTTTCATTTAAAATACATTTTGTATTCAACAATAAATATGAAAGAAAATCTCGCTAGAATATGATTAATTTACTAGCGGTGTGAATTTCTGCTATCCGGAATTAGCAACATCAAAATTTTGTGTTTCTGGCCTTTTATTGTAGCAAAACCAGCGCTTTACGGAATGTAATTTAATACTTGATTTCTTCAATGCTTTTCAACGAACGTTCTCTTTATAAAATAATAAATTGTATATAAGAGAATATTCTCCATGGAATCCTTTGTTCTTTGGCATACATAGGATCTCTTCAACATGGCTTCATTCATTAGCAGAAGCCCCGGGGATAAGCAGGCTGCGAGAAGTTGCGGCTGATGGGATCTTCAGATGAGATGAATATAATTTGATTAAGCAAGTGAGAAACAAAGTTGAAAGCCGAGTTAGAAATACTTCGAATTTCCTTTTAAACATGCGAGAGATGGAATATACAGTTCGTGGGAATTAACTGGACGCTGGCAGCGCAATATTAAGCAGTTAACGTAGTACCTAAATTGACTCTATTCGACGAAGGAGAGTTATTACTATTGATTCAATGTTGTTACAGCCCAGAAGTTAAATACTGTGTTGGACATTATCAAAGTCTAATCTTACTAGCCCCATGCTAGAAACGAAGAATTCTCCTAAAGTGATATCTATATCAACTTATTAGTTGTTCAACCCTTATCGCTTTCACTTAATTTAGATTTGAAATATTCAATGTAACTATAATCGTCTTCTGTATTCATAGTGAACGTGAAGTGCGCAAAAGCAATCCATATTCACGAGCATTTTATTTTTACGCCTTCAATCCAATCCAGAACACACAGCATCACCTATACGTTACGACCAGCTCAAATCACTTCTCCGAGTATCGAACAATACGATTGTCGTTAGCACGCGCGATTCTACCTGAATTCCCCACCACGTAACACGTGATTCTAAACTGTTACACAGTCACTGGATTTGCGAAGAGCTAGCTCAATAGCGTAGAGATACTTTCAACGCTTCCAACGCTGACACAGCACATCACATCTCCCTACTCGCTCGCAGCAACATAATCCCTCAAAAACCACAATCACAAAAGAGGTCGGCTTGTTTAATAACACGACAAAATGTTGGACCCCACCCCACTCGCAGTACTGCATTGTGAATCTAGATAAGTTACCGTATCGCACGTGAAAACTGCGGCATGAAAAACGTCTGCTTTGCCCCGGAATGAAGTTCATAAAGCATCCGGCAGGCCCTCGGGCGAAGGCACCCGGCTGCAGCGGCGGGCGAGCGGGCGCTTGCAGATTGTGATTTATGAACGAAAATTTGGCTCCCACACCCGATTCTGATCTGATGAAACAAACATTCAACAATACCAGGAACGAATACAAACCACCCGGAACGAATGTTCGCCTGCGTTTTGTACTCCCAAAAAGGTGTATGGGTACATCTGTTGAAGCAGTAAAATTAAAAAAAAAAAAAATGTTCGGGGTGGAAAAGCCAGAGGTTGGGGTTGCCGAAACAATTATAATTATACAAATTTTACGGAAATATGTGGTGGACCGCCTTATTAATTTGATTTTATTTGATGGATTTGTACAAAATAAAATTAATTTGAATTTGCGGACTCCCCAGTGTTTTTGGATCCGAACGAAGGGATTTGATCAAGTAATTGTTAGATCAGAACTAAATATTTGTTTCCGGAACAATGGAATAAGACTTTGGTACGATCTTTCCACTTTTGCTTACATTCACCTTGATAACATTGTGGATTTAATTACACTGCTCTTTTTCATTATTATTTCACTCATACAACATTCATACTATTTAAAATTTCTAATGTGATTTGCAGTATGTAATACGCTATAACGTTAGAAGTGTAAATGTTGCGACAATAGACTGAAGATAAAATAACAAATATAACAAGAAATAATACTGACATTAATTCAAGAAACAATAAAATAGACTTTAGTTTGCAAAGAAATGAATAAGTGCGCATTTTTTCTACAAAATGGTGCACTCTTGTTTTCCTCATTCTAAAGTAAGAATTATATTAGGATTACAATTCAAACAATTGTATGACAAATTAATTATAATTAAATTAAATTAATATAAATATAATAATATAAATTAATAATAAAAATAATTGAATTAAATTAATTATATTAGAATTACTAACAGGATTATAAAAGTAATTACCTACTTAATTAACTTTTATTGGGGAAAATTGCATTTTTAATATTTTTTTAAAAAGTGTCCTAACGAAAGACACTGATAATTAATATTCACAGATTCACAATAGAAAGCATTTTTCTTTTTCAATTCACTTCGTATATACAAGTGATATGAAGGCCAGTTATTTTAATTTGTGAAATTAGTTATATGAGACTATAGCGAAATTAATTTCATATTTAGTCATCTGTTGGAAATGATCAAGTATTTCGTAATATTAATATATCTGAGATAACGATAATTCATGACATAACATAACATAATGAGATAACATAATTAGTGTCATTTTGAGATACTTATGAATTGGAGAAGGAATACTGGTGTGTCTTGGATTATTTCTTCAGCAACGTTTAAAAAAATTAAGTTAGCCGCTTTTAGGGGCTTTACAACGCATTTGACAGGTGGACGTCATGATGGGACTACTGACTTTTCGTCTTGTCCTCCAAGTAGCTGATATCATAATTATGGTTCAATCATCGAGAACTAATAATAACCTTAGGACTTGGAAACATCTTGGAATGACGTACAGTCATCATGCAGGAAATGTAACTAACAAAATATTAATCAAAATTACGATTTACGTAAGAAGACAAAATACCAGAAGAATATAAAAACGAACAAAATGATTTGCAAACATACAATACAAGTGGTAGAAAATAATGTCAAATTTCTTCAAAACCTCGCTCAGTCCCTACAGCAGCAGTGTGCGCGTGTGACCGCGAAACAACTGAGCAAGAATGGAATTTGTAGAGCCACCCTCGCCATACGCCGCCGCTCGCCATGGCCGAGGGAAGACCGCCAAACTCAATTGGAGGCAATCGGCTCGACGACCGCCCGCACTCTCGGCCACCCTACCGCCCCCGCCCCCAACCCGATCGCTCACTAGCTCGCTCGCTTTCTCGCCCGCCCGCCCCGCCCACCGGTCACCCGCGCACTAGCTCGCCCGCCCGCCCGCCCGCCCGCCTCCCGCCCCGCCCGCCCCGCCCACCCCGCCCGCCTCGCCCGCCCCGCCCGCCGGTCACCCGCTCACTAGCTCGCCCGCCCGCCCCGTCCACCCGCCCCGCACCCCCGCCCGCCCAGCCCACCCGCCCCACCCGCCCCGGCCACCCGCCCCGCCCACCCGCCCCACCCGCCCCGCCCGCCGGTCACCCGCTCTGGCTCCTTGCCCTACCCGCACCGCCCACCCTCCCCGCCCGCCCAGCCCACCCGCCCCGCCCGACCCACCCAAACAACCCCACCCGCCCCGCCCATCCGCTACCCTCCCCGCCCGCGCCCCCGCCGCGGTGCCGGGTTCACTAGCTCGCCCGCCCGCTCGTTCGCCCGCCCACCCGCCCAGCCGCCCGCACGTTCGCCTGCCCGCCCGCCCGCCCGCGTGCCCGTCCGCTCGCCCGCCTGCCTGCCGACCACTCGCTCACTTGCCCACCGCCCGCCCGGGCGATCCCTCGATACTCCGACCCCGCGACCCCGGCGACCCCGCGACTCCACGACCCCACGACCCCTGCGCCGGGCACAGGGCCGCGGCGGCGGCGGCGATTTGCGTTGACACGCAGCGTACCGCAGCTGGACGTCCGACGCAGCGCGGCGCGAGGGGGCGGGGCGGCGCCCGGCCGCCGCGCCGCAGAAGCACGAGTGACGGCCGACGAGCCGTCGCCCCGAGCACTCTTCATCAAGCGATCGGCGCCGCGCCCGCCCTCACTGCTACTATCATAATTAATCCTATAAGTGTAGAGCAGGTAATACACCAAGAGAGGCAGTACACCTCCCCGCTGGAACGTGAGATTCGGTGACGGACTACAAGGAGGCTTGTGAGGTTTCGTCCTCTAGGTATCACCATCAGCGAGGCACCGTCGTAGCCGGAATAGGCTATTAAGTTCTCCACTGGTCCTCCGACGTATGTGGATGTGTAGTGCATGCAAGTGTGTGTAAGGGAAGAGAAGGGGACAAGGATGAAGCAGCCACTATCAAGCGCAGTCTGTGACCCATTTGCAAAGGTATTACACTGGCATTTGCCTGGTGTTAATGGGAGAAATTTCTCGGAAAAGTACTGGCATTCACCTGGTGTTGATGGGAGAAATCTCGGAAAAGTACCGACCAGAGCAGCTGGCAGGTAGAATTCTCCTCAATTTCGGTGTCGCGTCGCCATCAGCATCAATTCGACACAACCGCCGCCATGCCGTCATTAAAGCCTTTCTTGTGCCGCCGCCGTGCTGCAGCCGTCACAGAGACCGTTGACAGAGTCCCCGCCGTCGCTAGCATGTTCGCCATTGCTATCAATACTTGTGTCCTCGCTCCCTTCGTTTTCCTTCCACCCCGCCACCGACGTCACGGTGTTAGCTTAACTCTTCCGCAAACCGTTGCCACAGAAACAGTTTTTTTTTTTCTGCTCGCGCTTCCAGCCACTCTTGAAATGCCGCCTATCGTTCTATTGAATCCTTCGTTTTCACTGTCTCCTTTTAACAGTCTATCGACGTCACCGCGTTAGCAAGTTTAACTCTTCTTCCGCTACCACAGAAACACACTTCGCCGCTCGCGCTAAGGCCGTCTGCTCTTCCCAAACAAAACCACCGCTCACTGACTCCATAATTTACTTGGTTTCCCTTTCTCGTTGTCTCTCTCCGTCTCTCTCTCTCTCTCTCTCTCTCTCTCTCTCTCTCTCCCTCTCTCTCTCTCTCTTTATTTATGTTTCTCACACACACAAGCACACACACACACACAAGCACACACACACAAGCACACACACACACAAGCACACACACAATGCAGTACTTTTATTGCCCTCTGATTGAAATCCTTGTACCTTCATTTAAAATGCATTTTCTTTATGATTTTGTAATATGTATTTTGTAATTACGAATAATTAGACAATTAAAAACCATTGACGAACGTTTCTAAAATACTCTTTGTGACAGCATTTGTCTTTCTCCACTAAAAAAAAAGAATTCTTGGTAAAGATAACGGAACAAAATTAGAAAAAGTGTGTCTAATGTCCAGATATATCATTGAATTTATTAATTCAATGTACCCGTCTGCACGATAGATTTAGAAACCACAGATTCCTCAATATTAAACGATTAGGAGAAGAAAGATGATCATGTATGAATAGGTCAAAGGACATGTAAATTAATTTTTTTTATTTTATGTATTAAATTATTTATGTAAAAAGCGCAATCGTCTTTACTACAAAGGATTTTTTTCTAAAATCAACGCAAATCATAAGAAACCAACTCAAATTCCGTCTCTCCGATCGATTTTCGATTTGCTCCTGCATTACATGCAGCGTTTCATCAATTCTTAGCTCCCAAGTCTCGCCTCCTTTCGAGTGCGTTTTTTGGAAAGGTTGCTTGTTAACTACTGGGTCATGTAGCGACCACTGTAATGGCTTACATTGCGGTAGGGGGAATACGACATGTAAGGACAACACGAATACGCACAAACATCCATGCCCGCGACCTTTCGAGCTGAGGCAGAAACGGCCCTACAGCTTTCGTGACCTCGGCTATCCAGGCCTGCATCACCTCGCTTCCCTCAACGGCGCAGTTCCTCCTCAAAGCTTTCTGCGCCGCTCGAAAGATTGCAAATTCTGCAAAATAATCTTGAAAATATGGAAGGATATTAATTATGACAATATTTATTGAGAATTTTGAATTTTTGACAGACCAAATAAGATTACACAAGTGTTCATAACAGAAAGTATAAAGAGTATTTGAATTTGGCTTCCTTTAAATGTTTTTAGCAAAATCAATTGATTGATTGATTTTTTCGTGTTTCCGGGCGCGTCAATTGCTTCGGTCATTAGTCCCGTTAGTGTAGTGCATGTTTTTTCTCGGGAGATGGCGGTGATTTTCCCCTCGCTGGATGGCGAGATCCGGCACCGACCTAACGTCGGCTAGTGGGGTTTCCCCCTAACCAGGACTCTCCCACCAGCGGGGCACCGCCCCAGCTGGGACAAGCTCTAAGATCCCGACCGGTCTCCCGGAGTATGTGGTAGTGTAGTGCATGTTAGTGTAAGTGAGTGTATAAGGGGAGAGGATAGGACAAGGACAGATCGCGCGCGGTCCGTGGCCCGTTTGGTAGGGTACTGCTCCGGCATTCGCCTGGTGTTGATCGGAGAAACCACGGAAAACTACCGATCAGAGCAGCCAGCCGCTAGAATTCTCCTCCAGACAGCGACTGAATTCGACCTAGCTGAAAAACTAGTGTCGAAAATCCTGCCGCCGTCAGGACTCGAACCTAGGACCTCCCGGACAGAGGCGCTGCAGTGACATCAGTTGATGCACTGAGCTACCGCTCCCGGAAGCAAAATCAATAGTATTAGTAATAGAAATACTATTAGTAATAGTACTGATAGTGGTAGTGGTAGTAGTAGTTGAAGTAGTTCAAACAACTTCATTGAGAGCAGGATTTTACATCGTTCAGCCGTTTCTTCGGGCTCTTTCAGATGTTTTTTTAAATACAAAATACACAACACTAACAGACAGACAAGACAAATAGCACTGTTTATATGGATGGAGGAAATTCAAATGATTGATTGATTGCTAGTGATTCCGGGCGCGTCAACAACTGGAATCATTGGTCCGGTAATTGGAGTGCATGTTTTTTCTGTCGAGAGGAGGCGGTGTTCTTCCCCTGCTGGAAGGCGAGATCCGGCTCCGACCTACCGTCGGTTAGCGGGTTTTCCCTAAAGCGGGTATCTCCCACCATCGGGACACCGCCCCAGCCAGGACAAGCTCTAAACTCCCGACCGGTCTCCCGGCATGTGTAGTAGTTTAGCGCATAGTAGTGTGTGTAAGGGGAGAGGATAGGAGAAGGAAGAGGTAGGAAAGATCGTGCGTGGTCTGTGGCCTATTTGTTAGGGTTCTGCTCCAGCATTCGCCTGGTGTTGATCGGAGAAACCACGGAAAACTATCGATCAAAGCTAGAATTCTCCTTCACACAGTGGCTGAATTCAACCCAGATGACAAGCTAGTGCCGAAAATCCAGCCGTCGGGACTTGAGCCTAGGACCTCCCGGTCAGAGGCATTGCAGGCACGTCAGTTGACGGCCTGAGCCATCTCTCCCGGTAGGAAACTCAATCGAGGACCGCCAATTGATTTAGTGACTTGGGATACTTCAATGCGATGTATCAGAAAGGATTAGAGAGGGTACCGGTTACTAAGTCTCGCAGTTGAAGGATCTTCTGGAAAATGTAGGATGCCAGAAACCTTTTCTATTTAAAAAAGTAGTCATGAGATGAGGAGTGTATGCAATTTTCGATGGAGGGAGTTTTCGGAAAAGTTGGAGTGGAGAGAGTTGTATTTTACAAATCAGGGTGTTTTCGTGGTATTCTTAAGTTTTTATTTTGGAATATTTGGACTTTGCGCTCCTATGTGCATAGGAGCAGCATTGTACCCGTCCAGGCAAGCCTGCAATAACTGAGGTCGTGTGATGGTTTTGTGCAGTAGAAGTGTCCATGTGGTAGGTAATGTTGCTTTATTCATGCCGTATGTGGTGGTTTATCCCTCAAGTAACGATGATGCTCGGGAGTAACACGTATCTTCTCGGATGCTATTACATTGCATACTTACGTTGTTCTTTTGAGCTCTTAAAGTCATGTCTCAATTACTATCAATTTTATTTCAACTTAACTTTCAAATTTGTTAACTTATTTCTCAGTTCGGCTATTCACTTTGCTAGAAGGCCTTGATGACAAAAAATGCCACAAGTGCACCGCCGAGACATTATTAAGACTCACATTTAGGAGTAAGTTGCCATATTTTGTGTTCACCGGGTGTTAAAGTCGGATTTTTGGTTTATATTATACGTACGAGGTAAGGTAGGTGAAATATGTCTAAGAGAAGAGGAACAGCCAACAAGAGATAAAGAGTAATTAGATGCTGATGAGTAGAGAGCGAAATTTAATGAAATGTCGTTTTTCACTTTAGAACAATGCTGATTAGAATAGAAATTAATTTTATGTTATGATACAAGCAAATGACCCATTTTATGTCTTTTTTTGTTGCATTTTTCATCGTTTTCGACTAAAAAGTCTATTTTACATTTTCCCGTAATTTTGAATGCATTTTTCGCTGATTACATGGATTTTAATATCATTTTAAAGGTACTTGCTTCAAAAAATATTTACGAGATGCAACAAATGACCGGGAGTGGTAGTTCAGTGCATCAACTGATGTCACTGAAGCGCCTCTGGCCGGGAGGTCCTAGGCTCGAGTCCTGACGGCAGCAGGGTTTTCGACACTAGCTTTTCAGCTAGGTCGAATTCGGTCGCTGTCTGGAGGAGAATTCTAGCGGCTGGCTGCTCTGATCGGTAGTTTTCCGTGGTTTCTCTGATCAACACCAGGCGAATGCTGGAGCTGTACCCTACCAAACGGGCCACAGACCGCGCACGATCTTTCTTTCCTCTTCCTTGTCCTATTTTCTCCACTTACACACACACACACACACTTACACTAACATGCACTACACTGCCACATATTCTGGGAGACCGGTCGAGAGTTTAGAGCTTGTCCCGGCTGAGGTGGTGCCCTGCTGGTGGGAGAGTCCTGGTTAGGGGGAAACCCCACTACCCGGCGATAGGTCGGCGCCGGATCTCGCCATCCAGCGGGGGAAGATCACCGCCATCTCCCGAAGAAAAACTTACGGGACTAATGTCCAAAGCAGTTGACGCGCCCGGAAACACGAAAAAATCAATCGCTCAATCAATGCAAAAAATGTTATCCACTGAATTCCTAAGTAGTGTATTAGGTCAGAAATTGCAGTGTCAGCCGTTGTATGCAATCTTGGCCGATGATGCCTCTCAGCGCCGTTGTGGGTTCGATTGATATGGGGATAACTTAAGTGAGAGATTTCCAGAAAGGGAACAGTCCAAACCCAAAGTCTGCAAGCTGAGTGCATTTGAACGAATAGAAGCCTCGATTACATTGGTAACGTATCCAGCGTAAATTGTTCGTCGGAGCTGGTTTTCATCACATTTTTTACGTCATTTTTCTTTGCGTTTGGGGCATTTTTAAAACATTTTAAGAGAATTTTATTGATCATTTTTGGCAATGTTTTAGGTCATCAAAATCCGCCTCCTACTGATGAGATATGTTTCAGATTAAAGAGAGACAAGATGAGTAGTTTCAGGTTTCACTGTTCAGTTGTCAATTTTTAATTACACCGCAAAATCTAACCTCCCTATACCTCCGTTATCGCTTCGCTACCTGGCGATGAGATCCAGACATTGGTCTATGAGGTTAACATGAAACAATCTTGACTCTGCTCGATTTGTAATTAATGCCAAAATACTCCTTGCGAACACAAAACCTTTGACTCGCGGACCTCGGACTCTCAGACCTTACTTTATCCAGCACTCTGTGGCCAATACGTTCATGATCCAGGTGAAATTCGAAATGATCCATTCTACGTCATCCTGACAGCTTTACCCGTACATCGTCTGGCTAATGTGCGGTATAAAACGCAGAGCACTGAAGGATGGTGAGGAACACCAAGGGATAAAGACAAAGAGACTGACTATGGCTGAGAGTAGATGCATGTAAGTAGTAGGATTAGTTCCTTACTATGCCTCGATGTATCCGTCATTCATTAATTTATCTAATTATATTATAATGAATTATAATATAATTATAATGAATCCGAAGTTTGTAAGTATTTTTGCTGCGCATGTATGTATTACACCTTATTCCTTCGCAACGACGTGAAATTAGAAAAACCGTATAAGAATATTTAATAATAATCCTTCTTCCTCGCGATGGGAATCCGGGCAAACATATATTAGAACGAGAAGTGGCATTATTAAAATATATAACATCAAACATTTGAGGTGCCATTTTCGGAGGAGTTGAAGCCATCCTTTCTGAATGTGCCCCTCCTCTCCTAAACTGCACCTTCGCTGCTCACCGTCGCCGAACGCCCACAACCTGTCGTCGGCCACGCGACCAAGTCTCCAGGCTACGGCGAAACAAACTACTCTCGCGAGGCGCTCCCAATCGCGGAAATGCGGCGCTCCGCAGACGCAGCCTCTCCCCCACCCCCGATCCACTCTCTCCGCTCATCCTAGCCGTCCTCTCCGCTCCCCCAGGCGCACCCTATTCACTTCCTCCGACATCCCCGCCACTGCTTCCCCCGGTCCACACCCGCCGCCCCCTGCCCACTCCTCGGCTACCCTCGGGCCACTCCACCCGCTTCCCCCGACACCCCTGCCCCGCTTCCCCGGACCACCCCGCCCGCTTCCAAGCTCCACCGTCCACCCCCGCCGCACCCTGCCCACCCCTCGGCTACCCTCGGGCCACTCCACCCGCTTCCCCCGACACCCCTGCCCCGCTTCCCCGGACCACCCCGTCGGCTTCCAAGACCACCGTCCACCCCCGCCGCCCACTGCCCACCCCTCCGCTCCCCTTGGGCCACTCCGCTTCCCCCGACACCCACCCGCTTCCCCGGACCACCCCGTCTGCTTCCCCCGACACCTCCCCGCTCCTCCCCGCCGCTTCCCCCGGCCCACCCCTCCGCTCATCCTAGCCACCCCATCCGCTTCCCCCGACACCCCTCACCGCTTGCCCGGACCACCCCGTCCGCTTCCCACGACACCCCAACGCCCCTCCCTCGCCGCTTCCCCCGGTCCACCCCCGCCGCTCCCGGCCCACCCCTCCGCTCTCCCCTGGGGCGATGAAGCGTAGGCGGACCCCACCTTTATCACGTTTTTCCTCCAGATTCCCTTCATCCATTGGGCTATTGCTGCAATGGCTCCTTGTTGTGCTTCTAGCCATAAATGTACGAGTAGCTTCACAATGGGCACGATTTGTTTATCTCTCCTAGTGATGGTTGTGGTAGATTAAATGACTGATGTTTCCGAACACGTCAACTGTTCAGGTCATTAGGCCCATTAGTGTAAATGAGGGGTGTGTGCGAAAAACTGGATAATCCACAAAAAGCTTTTACCGAGAAAAGTGGCTTAAAAGTTTTAAAACTGTCCTCTAAATCGGTTTCCAAATTTATTTTAAAAAAATTCACCTTGGAAAATTGAAGACAATGCGTCCAAACATGTATTGAATTGTGAAACACATTTTTCAAATTTTGTAATTTTTATGTGGGATATCAACATTTTCCATTAGGGCAATCTTTCATTTTAATATGTTGATAAGCCACAACTCACAACTTATGTAGTTGAAAAATAATACAAATGTGAACATAATCTTTCGAAATTACATTGTTTATTACAAAATAATGAAAAATGGAAATCAAAGGTAAATGTTTGCAAAACTTGTACATTATTCAACATCATCTTCAGAGATGACTGTCTTATCAAGGTCAGGAAGTGAAGATGATTTCCTTCACCTAACATTTTCAATGGGGCAAAATTCTTCATTGCAATTTTTTTTTTAATATTCAGAAATATGTCTTTGTGTTATGTAGGGATATAGAGATATCACGTCTTTTTCCTTCGCTGGATCAATTAAACGAGGCTCGGTATATTTTTGTGGCAAATTGATGGAAGTGAATGCCATCTGACGACCTCTGCGTGTAATATTAATTTCTTCCCAAATATCTATATTATATGAGATACATATTTCAAGAACATAACATGGTTCACCTTTGGAAACTCGAAATTCAGTCACTTCATTAAACAAAAAAATGTGTTAGGCAGGTGTGGTTATGTTTTGCAAAATGCAACGTTTCAAATAATTGCAAGCAAAAAATTGATTCTGCTTTATGTGAAATACTTTGAGAGACTTTTTCTGCAACATCGTTTTAAAACGTTAACCGACCTAAGGAAGAAATATCGACATTACATGTTTTCTAACCAGCTCATTCTCATTCCAAAGTCCTCATCAGATGGGAATATGGTGTGAACAGGAAGTGGAAAATGGTGTTATGTCTCTTCAAATCGACCAATTGATACTAAACTCATCCAGTAGGCAATAATGCATGAATTTTTAATTTTGGCTAGTACAATTATTAGACACAAGTTTCTTTGAAGAAATATTATTTATTGTAAAATACTCAATGGGGCAATTTATAATATCTTCTGATCCTCTTGCGTATCTCCTTTTCACTTCACTGATATGGATCATTTCCAATAAATAAACATTTTGAGTTTCATAGTTCTTTAAAAACTGAGAAAACACTTTTTTCTGCGTTCTTCTTTTACTAGCTCATAACATATTCTTGAACATCAGTCTCTCGCCAGACGCAGAGCCGAGCGGACGTATTTTACTAAGCGCTCTACCTGCTGCATGATGGTGTCAACCGAGCAGTGGCGCGCGGCAATCGGCCGCTGGGTGAGGGGCTACCTGCCGCGCTGTGGCGGAGCCCGGGGGACAGCGCAGGGGCTGGGGCTCCTTGCGAGCGTGCTGGGCGCGGCGGTGATGGCGATGCTATTGGCGATCGGAGAGGTGGAGCTGAATCCCGGCCCCCCTACTAACGTCGATATCATCGAAACTATCAATAGGAACCATAAGGAACTTATTGATAGAATCGATGTGTTGCAGGCTAGGGTTACGTCGGCAGAGGCTTCAGTGCAGTCGCTGCAGACAGCCAACGAGCGGCTGGCTCGCAAGGTGGATTACCTTGAGAACCAGTCGCGGCGTAACAATATCATTGTTACTGGCATCCCAGAGCAGCGGAACGAGTCTTGGGCGGACGCGGAAAGATGTATCCTGGATCTAGCGGAGCAGCTGGGGGTCAGGTTGGAGCTCCAGGATATCGAGCGCGCGCACCGGACCGGGCGGCGGCGCGAAGGACAGCCGCGTATGATTGTGGCCAAGCTGGCTTCATTCAGGAAGCGGGAGGAGCTGCTGCGAGCAGCCCGGGAGTATCTCTCCCGGAATGGCAGGGTGCGCGTCCGTGAGGACTTCAGCTGGGCAGTGCGGCAAACGCGTAAGGCGTTAATTCCGCATTTACAGGAGGCGAAAGCGAGCGGAAGGCAGGCGTCGATTCGTTTCGACAAGCTTGTCGTGGCAGGGCGCAGTTACGTTTTGGCTGAGCTGGCGGCCCGTCCGCGGGCGTGGGAGGGGGCGGGGCGGCGGGGTCCCGTGAACTCAGCGAGGGGGCAGAACCCCAGGAGGGCGGACACCCCCTCCGGGCAATCGGGCGCCTCTTCGCGGCCGCCCCCACCCGCGCCTTCGGCCGTGGCCGCGGCCGCGCCTGCGGCTGCGCCTCGTGCTGGGGCGGTGCGGACGACCTCTGACCCCGCGGCATCGCGGCGGAGGCGGTCTCGTTCGCGTTCGCGTCGGCGGTCGCGTTCGCGTTCGCGTTCGCGTTCCCGCCGGAGCTCACGGCACTCGGCGAGTCCCGGGCGCTTCGCGGCAGACAGCCTGGAGCGAGGACCTCTTACGAGGGCGATGGCTGCAGCAAACATGCAGCAGCAGGAAGCTCGCGGTGAGTCGGGACCAAGCAGGTCGCCAAATAGGCATGAATAGGCTTTAAGAATAGGATGTTGGAACATCAAAGGTCTAGGCTCTAAGCTCGGAAATCAAGACTTTCATGGGTACATAAATACATTTGATATAATCGGTCTCGTCGAAACTTGGTGGAAGGAGGGTGAAACGTTAAATGTGTCTGGTTTTACAGCCATATGCAAAACTAAAAAACGTAGAGGGGAAAGGGGTAGGTACCCGGGGGGTGTTGCGTGCTTATTTCGGGATAGGTTAATGCAATATATTTATGAAATTGCTACAAACTCAGATAATTTTCTTTGTATTAGACTAGTAATGCAAAATACTGACATCGCAATGGTATTTATATACCGGCACCCACAGGGCTCGCGTTATTATTCACCAGAAGCTTTTGGCGAAATCAATAATTTCTTAGACTCGTTGAAGCAAAGATATCCGAATACTGATTTACTAGTCTTAGGTGACATGAATGCTCGAATTGGTCATGAGCAGGAAGTATTTTCGGAATTCGATCGGCAAGAAGCGAGAGCTAATTCTAGAAAAAGCAAAGACTTAGTCATCAATAATGATGGTCAGGAATTATTAGAATTATGCGAGAGATTTAATCTCGAAATCTTAAATGGCCACTATGGACAGGATACTGAAGGGGAACTAACTTTTATTAGTGGGAATGGAGGTAGTGTAATAGATTATGCTCTGTTGTCGCATGAAAGAATAAACAATTTATTAGATTTTGGAATCGAACTACGGGCAGAATCCGACCACTTGCCTGTGTGTGTCCATTTAGCAGTAAATACTACTGAACGGCCACCGGCAGTGGTGCGGGCGGGAGCAACGAACGTCACAATAGCCAGACGACGGTTTGTATGGAAAGAGGAAAAGCGACAGGAATTTGCAGAGTCTATTCTTAACTCTGCAGGGTGGTCACGTGAGGAGCGGTCACCGGACAGGCAAACAAAGAATTTAGAAAGGCGGCTCTACCGCGCAGGGAAGGGCATGCGAATGTGGGGGAGAGGAGGAAGGGTACTGACCCAAGGGTGGTTTAGCGAGGAGTGTCGGGAGAGCAGGCGTAAAGCAATAGTAGCCTTAAGGATGTTCAGAAACAGTGGAACTGCGGAAGCGAGAAATAGTTACTTGTTACTACGTAGGCAATACGAGGCCACAATTAAGAAATCGAAGAAATCTTGGCAGGAGGGTGAGACAGCAAGAATAGAGGCAATTTTAAGAAACGATCATAATAAATCAATTTGGGACGTTATAAGATCTCTGCGTAATAAAAGAAATGTAAGTAATACAATCTCATCAGACGCGTGGGAGCAGTACTTTTCACGGGCGCTCACAATAGCGAATATTGAAACAGGGATAGATATTATCACGGACCGGGGTGTCCCTGAATTAGACGAACCTATAACCTGGAATGAAGTAAACAGGGCTATGCTAGCCATGAATAATAAGAAGGCAGGCGGCGCGGACGGCATTCCGACAAAATTTATTTCGGAATTGTGGCACATAGACCCAGAGAGTATTCTGGATTTATTTAATGCAATAGTTGATTCCGGATCGTATCCAGAAACGTGGAGTACAGCGATCCTCCAACCGGTCTTTAAGAATAAAGGTGATACAAATTGCCCACATAATTATCGCGGAATTAGTCTTTTACCAGCGCTGAGCAAACTATTTTGTAAAATACTCAACGGGCGACTGAGTGAATGGGCGGAAAAGCACGGTAAAATATCAGAATTGCAAGCAGGCTTTAGGAGAGGCTTCGCGACTACCGACAATATCTTTGTGTTAGATACCCTAGTAAAACAGGCGCTTGCGCGTAAACGGGGCCACTTATATGGCAGTTTTGTAGATTTCGAAAAGGCGTTTGACTCTATCAATAGGAAAGCTTTATGGCAAAAACTTAATGGGCTAGGCGTCTCACGTAAAGTTTTAAAAGTGCTGCAGAGCATGTACGAAGACGTAAATTTCTGTGTCAGGTGCGGTGATGGAAGTACAACGCGAAAAATAAAATCGACAGTAGGAGTAAGACAGGGCTGTCCTCTCTCACCGCTATTGTTTATCTTGTTTATAAACGATTTATTGACGTGGTTACAGGAAGCGGATACATCTGCACCGGAAATTGAGGGCCTGAACATTCCCGGACTACTATATGCTGATGATTTAGTTTTATGCTCGGAGACTATTGACGGCTTACAGAAAAGTTTAAATCTCTTAGAAACGTATAGTAAAACATGGGGATTGAAAGTAAATATTCAAAAAACTAAAGTAGTTGTCTTCAAGAATGGATTTATCTGGGGTAGCAAAGAGAAATGGTTTTACGCTCAGGACGAGATCGACCGGGTTAAAACATTTACATATCTTGGGGCAAAATTTTCCATGAATGGGGGATGGAATAATCACATAGTGGCGGCGCACAGTAAAGGAAGAATTGCGCTCAAAGAAATCGTTGGCGCAGTGCGCAGGGTTCCGGAATTGTCTTTAAAGGTGTGCGATACAATGTTTAAATCGCTAGTTCTCCCAGCAATGAATTATGGTGCAGAAATTTGGGGAGTGGATAGGATAGATCGACTAGAAAGCGTCGAAACAGATTATTTCAAATTAATTCTCGGAGTCTCTAGATTCGCAGCAAATGCCGGAGTCCTAAGAGAGGTCGGTAGTGTAGGAATTTGGAAAGATTTTAAAATGAAACCCATTAAACTTTGGATTAAATTAGCAGGTGAACAGTCTGACACACTTATACATAGATGTTTTCGAGTGCAGTTACAGGGAAGCAACCAACGCCACTGGTCGTATAAAATTAAACTGCTACTGGAACGTGCAGGTCTGGGAGACGTTTCTCCGGAGATGGTGGGAGATAGGGGAACACGTGAGATAGAACGGCTAATTTCGGGTAGACTTGCGGATATTAAAAGGCAAGAGATCCTGGCAGCAACGGCCGAAAAACGTTCGCTAGTTGCGCAAATTCACGCGAGTCCGTTATGGGGTTGCGAACGTTACGTAAACACACTGCGAAAGGACGCAAGAGGGGGATACGCTTGGTTCAGGGTCGGGGGGTGGATGCAACGTAGATTAAAGGACTCTAATGGTAATGGCATCTGTGTGCTTTGCGGTGATAGGGAAGACTGGATCCACATCCTTTTAATTTGCAATGCGACCGAAACTTGGAGAGGAAAATGGATGGGAATGGGAAATTACTACTTCCAACATAGGAACGTAACGCTCGCCCAAAACATTCTAGGTGATAAAAGATCTAACTTCATGAAAGAATTAGGAACATTTCTAGGAAAGGTTCGGACCATTAGAGAAACTGAAATTAGGGAGGGGGAAAACAGCACTGGTTAGTACGAGCAGAGCCTAGACTGGAGAGAAATAAATAATAAATCAATAAACTAACAATAATTAGGTTAGTCAGTAAGTTATGTTAGGTTAGTAAACAGTATAAAAAAAAATAAAAAAAAAATAAAAAAAAAAGAAGTTATAAGTTTTAGTCAATTGCTAAGTATAAGTAGATAAATAAGTCAATAAAAATAAATAAATTAACTTATAATAATTAAAATAAGTTAAATAAATTAAAATTAAATTAATTAAAATAAGTTAAATAAATTTAATTTAAATTAATTAAAATAAGTTAAATAAATTAAAATTAAATTATATTAAAATAAAATAAAAGGAAACGGTTAAAATAAAACATATTAGGAGGCGAAGGGAAGTAGGAATCGGAAATGTTAGGGCAGAGGCGTTGGTGCGGACGATTTTCTGTGGTGCTGTTTGTTTTCAGGTGCGGAGGAGGCCAAACACTGGTAGGAGAATGCCTGACGCCCGCGCCAAATAAATAAATGGATTAAAAACCGGATAGATTAGCATGTACTCGGCTTCTGACGGCAGGTTTTTCCCCCTTCAGGGGTTTTTTCCTCAGCCGTACCTTTTGGTCTCTTTTCCGCGGCTTTGATGCGAAGGAGAGACCATTTGGGGTGAATACCAGAATTCGAAAGGTTAGAACGCTGTAGAATGTAGGTATTGTAATGGCTTAAAGGCCTTCGGCCTAGCCACATTGCATCAAGATTTTTACTTTGCCTGTAATAATTACCTATTAAATAAAATAAAATAATTATTGATTTCATAACAGAGTTGATATAATCGTTATAATACTTAGTATTAGTATAGTATTATACTTAATATTATTATTATTATTATTATTATTATTATTATTATTATTATTATTATTATTATTATTATTATTATTATTGTTGTTGTTATTGCTCTTGTTGTTGTAATTATTGTTATTTAACTGTCACCGGGACATACCCAATTGCAATTCAAATAAATGTATGTATGTATGTATAAATAGCGTACATCATAACCTACCCTGTATTTTACAGTATCTTCTGACCTGCATTTTGGTGAGCCGCGTTAATACAAAAAGCTCCATTTCGATCACTCAGGGGTAAATTAACATAGAAGGAGTCTAAACGCGAGATTAGATCCACCGATGAATGGAACCCAAGTAGATTTTAAAACATGGGGTGGGTGGAATGGGAAGTAATCCGATGACCTTGTATAATGGTAGGATGAACAGCATACATCACGACCTCTCTATCGCATATTTTACAATCTATTTACTCGCGTTGTGATGACCCTAGTTAATTCAAAAAGGAAAAAAGAAGAAAACGTATCAAACGTATTCGTAAATGAAGCACTGAATGAGCTGTGACTGTTCCCCGCGAGCCGTCGCAGCAAAGAAAGCGAACGTGGAAACGGAGCCGAATCCGCCTCGTCACAGCCGCATCCGGTCCGCGCGTGTCTAATTCGATTTTCGGATTCCCACCGCCCCGGACGCCCTCCGGTGACAGTGACGCGCCGTTTCTTCGGCGCTCCGCTCCGCTCTCGAGGGTTCCGCGCAGGCGACGCCCCTTCCCGCGCGGCGCGAGGCCCTTTTTCACACGCGAAGGGCACGGGAGCGGAGCTGCAAGCGGTCCAGGAGCACACAGAGCGACAGGGGTACCTCAGGGCATCAACTGATGTCGCTGCTGGGTCTCTGGCCTGGAGGGTCTAGATTCCAGTGCGGGGCAGGATTGTGGGGGACGATACCCCTCACGCAATGAAAACATGTACTACTCTTACGGGACTAATGACCTTGGAAGATGACCCACCTTGGTATCACTAATCAATTCATCAATCGATCTCAGAGATAAGTTAATGTATTCGGGCGGGACGGGGCGGGACGGGCGGACGGGCGACGGGCGACGGTGGGACGGGCGGACGCGCGGACGGGCGGACGGGGCGGGACGGGGCGGGACGGGGCGGGACGGGCGGACGGGGCGGACGGGGCGGGACGGGGCGGGACGGGGCGGGGCGACGGACGGACAAGACAGGGCAAAAAGATAGGACAAGACAGGATGGGGCTGGACGGACGGAGAAAGGACAGGACGTGAAGCCTTGAACCGCTTGGAAAAAAGTGGGCGGAATGGAACAGGACGGGGCGGCAGGGAGAAGATGGAGAGTACCGGGGCGGCCCAAGTCGTGCGGGTATGAAACGAGGCCAGGCGACAAGGAGGGGGGTGAGTGGAAGGGGGTGGGAGTTTCCATCCAGGCGCTCATTCAAGAGGATACGAACGCGCTTTTTTACGCCCGCGGTGGCGGCCGCGGGGAGGGGCCGCCAATCGACAATGGCCGACGGCGGCCAGAGCGTAGCAGTCCACGGTCGCAATTAAGCTCACGGGTGGACGGGCGTCACAGAGCACGGCTTCCAGATACACTTAACATCCCAGGTAATCGGCATACCACTGGGGGAAGGGAAATACCAGTATTATACAGTTTAAAATGCACGATAGCTATTATATTTTATTGAATTGGAATCAAATTTAGAATATATTGCGGTAGTAACT